>JAQGCC010000535.1:0-34863 GCA_034698905.1 Xestoiulus laeticollis
TAGAAATTTTTCTTTTTCCAAAATTTTAATTACACAAGTCGCTGACTTGGCTGAGAGCTTTCCCCATAGGAAACGCGGGGTGTTTAGTTTCCCCTTAAAGTGAACATTTTTTATGCAAAAAAAATCTGCTAATTTGTAACCTGGTTATCTAAATACGACTCTTCTCCAGGTCCAATTTCTTGAAGAAATACATTTGCGGCATGCGTGACGAACAACTGCAACGTTTTTTGAAGACCTGCTCTGATATTAAGATTGTCTTTATGAATAGCTCCCAAATAAGAGTCATTTCGAGGTCTCCAAGAACGTGATCCCTGATTAATTACACAAATTAACTTTTAACATTTTCGGTATTGCATATTCAACAATAAAAATCTGTCCAGAAAATGCGATAGAACAGGGACATTAAAAATGAAAATACAAACCTCTATTGAATGTGCTACATCAATATTAGAAGCTGCACCATGTTGTTTGCTTTCAGCATAGGTATTTTCATTTGGTTCAAACATAAACGATGGGAAATCACCCTCCTAAAGAAAACGATAATTTTTTAAGGTCTAAATTTAAAGCCGAAAAATGACAATAAAAACGCGATGATAATATTACGTTTGTAATCCAGTCTCGATAAACGGAAATCACTCGTCTTATCGTTAGTGCCTCCGACAATGGCAACAGTAAAGCCTGCATACAAGAACATGATGAGAATAAATCGGCAAAAGAGGTGCAACTGCAACAAGTCTATCGTACCTGTCGGAAAACCTCGTGCATAAAGTTGATATTATCTCGATTAAAATATATAGTTTCTCTGACAATGGCGTTTTCTAGGACTGTCTGATCCTCGTTTGTATTGTAAGAATGACTGGATTCTTTTTCAGCATTGGACATACTCGTTAATGACGAATTTTGGTGTTTCTCCGAATTTGCATCACCAATAATCGCTGCATTCTTGTTGTCATTGGACCCATCCGAATCTTCTGGCTTTTTTCTTATGAGTTAAACAATATTTTTAGTTAAAACATTGCCAGAATTCGCTAATCCTAGCAAAAACACCAACATTACATACCTGCTAAGAATATTTTTTACGCTAAGAAACGGGGAAAAAACACATACAATAAGACTCACAGATAAACAAATGTGAAAATAATCATCTTAAATTCAAATAAAATACCGTGTGGGATTATTTATATCTGAAAATTCATTCGTTTGTAGCTGATTGGTGAAATTTGCAAACCATCTTATGACAACAACCTTACAATGCAACAGACTCGCATTGCTCAATGGACAGTTGTTATCAGCTGCTTCCGCACTGTCATTTTCATTGATCCGCGATCTCAATTCAGGTAATTCTGCAAATATTCAAAGCATTCACTTTATCTGATTTATGGATTCAAACTAGTAAAATCAGACGAAAAGATCGTTCGATATAAAGGCAATAAGCAATTTTAAAAAAAAGATTAAAGACTTGCCTAAACACGGCAAAAATATATTAGTTCTCCAATCAAAATTTGGAAAGATTGTTGGTAAATACATTTTCTTAAATTTGTCGAACAGAAACTGGAAGCACTTTTGCTGACGAAAGATGCTTTTATCTCTCCACTCGATTTTAACAATCTGAAAAAATAATGATAAGGCTCAAATTATTAACATTTACATAGCGGGCAATTACATTACAAATCAATGGAATATTATATGGACAAGCTGGATGCGAGACGAATTTTTGCTCACCTGGGTAACCATACATTCCATGAGATTTTCAAGAAAAAATCTAGTCAAGTCCTCACATTGCCTATCTCCACTTTGCGGGGGTAATATTGGACAGATGTCAACTGGACAAACCACTAATAAATAGTTTTCAATGAATCAGAGTTAGGAAAAGTGAAATTATGAAACAAATTTATTAAATCGGCGTTATTACCATGATCGATTGCTGTATTTGATGCCGAAGTCTTAATCGATGTCGCAGTTTCAGAAATGATCGATTCTAAATTGGCATTGTCGTGATCCCTGCATACCTGAAAGCCAGGAACTAAACAGCCAAACAAACAATGTAGCTCCTGGGGGGAATTCTCCCCTAAAATTTGATACCATAACAGAAACAGGCGCATTGCTTCTCGACGCAACTGAAAAATCACCGGAAAAGATGATAAGAATACAGAGAGAATAGAATCTTTTTTTTAAAAACGAGCATCCCAAAATTGGACTCACCTTGAGAGCATTTCCTGGATGGAGTAGCTTTTTCATTAAACGACTTATGCTGCGACACTGCCATTTTCTAGACAAAAGCTCCGGGAGCAATGTCAAGATTTTCTAACAATAAATAAGAAAATTAAATTGTCATTTAAATTAAAACAAAAAGTAGATAAAAAATAATTACTTTATTAACAAAAATGGTGTAAAATTAATGTCAAATCAACGTTTGTTTTACCTCAAAAACAGAAAGAACCACATCAAATTCCTCTCTGTTGTTTTTATGAGCTAAATATGAAAATAAAAGCATTTCGATTTGTTAGTATTTAATCAAGAATAACAACATAACACAACTTTATCAAAAAAAGAGATAAGAATCATGCGACGAAAGTTGTAATACCTGTTAACAAAACTAATTTCTAAATACATTTCACTTTTATAAATATCAAGAACGTAAATTAGGACGTTTACCACGCTGCTGCAGATTGTTCTCAACACTGATGAACTGGTCATAAAATACATAATATACGTTGCTAAAATTGGCTTCAAAGATGGTTTTTGCCTCCGTAACGTCGACAATGTCTGTAAATGAAAATGTAAACAACTTTATGTTCAGCATTAATAACAGCTTACTAACATTCCCAAATATTATGAAAATAAAATTTGCTATTTTATTTATCTCAAAATTTGCTACAGTAAATAATAAATCTTAAGCAAATGTTGAATTTTCAAGCAGTGGCTGTGCTCAGATTTGTGCGTGTGAATTCATACCCACAAATCTGAGCACAGCCACTGCTGATTGCTTTAGTAATCACAACAACAACTGGTTAAGATATATTATGAAAACATCAGGCGAGCCTGATGATCTTCTTTGATAGAAGATCTGGCATTTTGCAAGACTGCTCTTATGAGCATTGTATCATAATGTATTGCTAATAGTGTATGACAAAAATACATCGTGCTTCGACCAAACTGCTCTTTACAATTAAGGTGAAGAAATTGTTGATTAACAATAACTCGATTACATCGCAGGAAACAGATGAATTGTTTTAGAGATATGATAATACAATGGTAGGCCTACCAGTTGGCAATTTAAATGGAAATCATTCAAGCGGCACAAGCAGGCCTAGAGGACACCATAGGCCAACCGTTGACTAATTGACTGAACGGAAACCTTTACATTTTTGATCACATACTTGTGTACTAATTAATATTTCTAGAATGCGTTATTTAATCCTAGACATAACAAACTACAAGAATGAACGAAGCAAAATTTGCCAAATACATTGGAAAACGCCCACTGCCATTCATAACGTAAACAAATGTCAAAATGCATGCATTGGGCGTTCGCGCGTCTATCATATCTTCTGCTTTCTAGACATTTTTGAAAGGCATTTTCATCTCAACATTAAGGTTATCCAACAACTTTCGAAATTAATTAGCACTTCCTAGTTGCACGAATTCTTTTTTTTTTTTGCTTTTTTAACCCGAACATCCCAGGACTTCGACTATACATCCCAACTTACCTAAAATGGTTTTTAAGTACTTTAGACGCGCGGTAGAATCCTTTTTAGGATCCAGAAACTTCTGAAGTACCTTCTTTGGATCGAGGGCTGATTTCTTGCCGAACATGACTGACAAATACTTTAAAATTACTTGAAATAATCATTCCTTGTCTAGTCGAAACGCACACAACTTTTCAGTCTCTAACTAAAAGCAACGAACATTTTTCACGTTAGAGGGCGATGGCAACCGGCTCAATTGCATTTCATGATAACAAAATGATGCCGAAATGAAGATAGAGATCGCCATGTTGAAGTGCACCTGGATATCCAAAGACAGTGGTTTGCTCTATTATAAAAAATTTGTACAGCTTATGAACTGTATAGGTGAAAAATTAACAGTGTAGTTCACTTTTTTACATATCATATCATTTCATATGGCAATCACGCGTAATAAAAATAAGTATTTCATGAATTTCCTTTCCTGTCAATATTCATTATATATATCATCATTATCATGACAGAAAAGAATGTACATGTATACTGTAACTTTATATATATATCACTGCAATTTTTATAAAGGCTATACTTTACTGCACAGTGCACACTGTAACAATTATATTCAATAAAGAAAAAATTATAATATTTTAGTAATATTTTTATAATAGTTTAGCTATACACTTTTTACAAAGCTGAAATGCTAGAAATTAGGATGTTTTTTTTTACAAAATAACTTATACAGTGCTCATGTAGTTTAAATATCCAAACAATAAAAACATGTATACAGTGATGCCTAATAGACCCCAATTTAATGTAATCCTCTGTAATAATTGGCATACTACATGTACTTTATTTTATAGATGTAATTAAAGCACACATGGAGCATTGGTCGTATCAGGTCGCCATTGGTCTCGCTCTCAGATAATATATCAGCTTTTTATGCTTACCTAAATTAAATATTTGTTGCTAATAATTAGTGATTTTATTTTCAAACTATTTATAGTTTCCTTTAATTCCTTCCCATATTAGCATTATTATTTATATTTTAGTAGATAAATATTTAAGAGAAGTTGCGATTTATTAAGGAAATTGTGTAAAACAAACATTATAGTACGCGACCCCATGGCCACATGCCTATACGGTCATTTTTTTTTAATATAAATATAATGTAGGCCTATAGATAAATTAATAATAATACATTTCAATAAATATATTAATATCTTTTTAATCATGCATGTAGCATTAACAAAAAAAAGTCATAGAGGTCGTGAAGAAATCAAACCCTTCAGGGCCCTTTATACACCTCAGTATATATGGACATACTGTATATGAACATGCATGTATTATAAATGTATATAAGACTTAGTATACATGTACAGAATATATGCATGTCGTAATATATTAAAAAAATCACAATAAATGTATATAGTTGAGGTAACTTATTGAAGAATTAACCACACGTATTTAATATAGAAAAGTATAATAAAATATTACACTTTGTTATATAAAGAGAATAAATAATTGAGAAGAACGGATAGTTCCTATTTTTTAATGTGTTATAATACATTAAAGTGCATTTATAATAGCGCTTTTTATATATATTTTACACGAAAATGAGAAGATGATGAAACTTATATAACTTTATTTTATTTATGATAAAGTTTGGCACATAACAGAAACATAATTATAATTGATACGTTAACCTATTTACTTGCTGCATGTCGTGCATTTAAATTTAAGTTCGTTGAATGTATACATGTTAACAGATTTATATATAGTTTCCTCACATTTGTGTTTAAAAATAAGTTCAACTTAATGTCAATTCACTCGCGTTATATATATATGGTTAATTAAAAGATGTTAATGCAACTTAAAGTGCTATATATATATAATATATTTCATGTTGCTTTCCATCAATGAAGATTGCAAGTTGAATCTCGTTATACTTATATAAATCAGCCCTATATATTATAGGCTATAAGCAAATCAGCATGCATGCAAGCAGTGAAGGATGATAACATTCAAATTGAAATATTTATAGTGACATTTAAACTTTTTAAAATTAATGATAATATTTATAATGAAATGATCAATAGAAATAAGAAATTCGCTCATGCCTTTTTTACAATTTCAATACAATTTTAATATTTTGCAGTTATATATTTGGATTAAAACATGATGGAGCATCCGTGAACGGTGCACATGATAAATTCCCAATAAAAATATATGCATTCGTGACGACGTTTTTTAAATTTTAATTAAACTATATATGTATATAATCGCGAGCAACTATATAAGAAAACATTTTCACGATAAGTATTTGAATGAATAAACTGTGCTATCAATATTTTTCAATTTCAATTCGATTATAAATATGAATTGTATACACATTTAATGCATGCCCACGCCTATATACATGTATATGTATAAGTGCACGTGTTTTGATGCTTAAACAATTAACTTATCTTATTTGTCCACTTTAAATATATTTCTATAGCATTCACACTCATAAAAAATTAACTATATAAAATGCTATAAAATCCATATAAACTTAAAAGAGTTATTCTACATGCAGGTTGCAACAATACATTAGTTATAAGTGCAGCAGACCAAGTTTGTTGCACGTATACAAAATCATCAAACTTGCATGCCAATTTCGAATTATATGCATATATCTGCATATATTCATAACTTTTTAGAGTTTTCTTACCCCCACAACAGCATATATAGGGCACTTAAATAAGTATTAACTGGCACTATCTTGTCTTAAGACCATATGTATAATGCAATTTTTTTTCTAATTTTTCATATTCTCACGGTAATACCTTTGACTTATTATTTCCGATGAGGTCAGGGATTTCCACCTCACACGTAGTGCCATGGGTAGCAGATGGACCCGTTGAAGTGGCTGACCATCGAATGACCAATGAACCCTAGAATTCTAATGGGGCCCTTAAGCAATCTAGGCTGCGAACTGTAAACGGGTATTGATAAAGCTAAACGAAGCGAATGGCATATCGCTCCTAGGTCCCATTCACGTAACGTGGTCCAATTTAGCCTAAATGATGGACACGTCGTCGAGGCGGGGCAGAAAAGGGCCTCCCGGTGCTTGTGGGAGGAGAAGAGGGGGATAGGGACCTCTGGCACAATGCAACTGTGGTCGTTCGTTGTCAAGAAATAGCCCTTGGAGGGTGGGCTCAACTGGAGCCAAGCCAAACAAATTTGACCCTCTCCTCCCACCATTCAACCCCTCAATTGAAGCCCAAATGCACTACGACAGAGGAACCATTATGTCCCAGGG
Source organism: Xestoiulus laeticollis (assembly GCA_034698905.1). Taxonomy (NCBI): domain Eukaryota; kingdom Metazoa; phylum Arthropoda; class Diplopoda; order Julida; family Julidae; genus Xestoiulus; species Xestoiulus laeticollis. The sequence continues at coordinate 6,988 of JAQGCC010000535.1, forward strand.
ACAGAATCCGGAGAGATTATCGTAAGGAAACCAGACGTCTTTTCAAATCAAAGGTCCCATTGAGGAGAATTTGTCTGGGCCTTAGCGAGCTGAAGTGCCCCCCTGCGGTGGGGCAGGGCCAGAAAGATTACCTTTCGAGTGACCTGTTATTATACAGGAATACGAGAAATATGCCTCTGTGCAACCTTTGTTCAGCAAATATGAATGTAATAAGACCCCTGCCCCATTACCGGAGCACTCGGTTTTCAACATTTTTTAGTCAAAAGTGGAATAACAATATGATAATAAAGCGAAAACTCAGAAAATTTGACGTGTCATAAATTCATTTTTTATATTTATAAACCTATGTTGCAGGGTTCCACGAGAAAAGTGTTGGCAAATGGGCGAATTTACATTCACAATAAGCTCGTTATAATCCCATGGGTGCACATTCAAGGAATATGAATCAAATTTACTACAAAAGTTTGATCAAAGACATCATAAAAATGCGAGCACTTTATTTTGTTTACCTATACAATACAATTGTTAGCTATAAGAAAGCTACATGTGCACTTTCAAATTAAATTTACAGATTTTAAAATGTATTAAGTTTGCAAAATAACAATAATTTATATATATAAAACATGATCTTCACTATCCCATCTTTTGCAATTGCTTTGCTATAATGTCTATCTTATTTTTTTAATGCTATTTTAAGTTATATATTTTAAGTGAATTGATGGCTTATTGTAAGGTTATCGTTAATTATTTTAAATAAAAAATTGGCGAAAATAATGTAGCTATATGTATATTTTTATCCTTATAATTTGTGAACATTTTATAATTTAAGATGTTTTGTTTTGCTGTATAAACAAACATATCCCATAAAAATGATTGCCCATGAACATGGCTGCAGTTATATATGGTTAAACTGAGTTAATTGAATTGGGTTTATTTTTAAATTTGGCAAGTTTGAAAATTTATAATACATTATAATGTTAAGACCCTTAAAAGGCGCGATGATTACCACAAAATATGAAATTCATTCGCATTTTTTATCAACTAAAACGTATACATGTATAAAATGCATGCAGGTTTCATGCTATATATAAGATCTTTAATTATATGTCCTTGTTTTTGCATGTGTTATATCACTTTGAGCTTAATTGCACTCATGGGTTATATAAAGGCAAGAATATATATACTGCAAGTTTTAAAAAAGTATAGGCTATATCCCAAAAAAAAACTTTACAAATAGTGTATATACATGTATATTGTTCGATTTTAAATCAGTATTCAAATTTACTTATTTTGTATTATTAACCCAACAAATGCACGCCCTCTATGTAGGAATTGTATACATCACCAAATTGAAAATCACAACATTCAATTAACGGTATAGAGCATATACATGTATATACATTATATGGAAGTGCTGTGCATGAAAATATAATTCAACACCTTTTAAAAATTAAAGGTGTTAAATTATATTTTCACAGCACTTTCATACATGTATGCCTATATACCGTTGAATATATAGTGATTTTCATTTTGGTTATGTATACAATTCATAAAAAGTTGGGTTAAATTCCCTTTGCAATGACAAAAGGGGTAATTGAAATGATGTCACTCGCATCTAACGATCAATTAGATAAGTCAATTTGAATGAGATGCAATTCGTGGCTGTCAATCGATTCAAATTTCTCGAAATTACGTTCGAATGATTAATTAAGAGTTGCTTTCACGCATTTTCCCCCGGCAGACACAATGGGGTGTGTTGGTTGGGCCGTGACCCAACAAGCCAGAAAAATGAATATGACGAGTACTGCATGCATTTAGGGGTAACGATGCAATTTTTTTTTCAATTACATCACTTAGTACGCAATTCATGCCATGCACATTTTGACTCGAATCCATCTTGTCGTCCGTGGATTCACGTTGGAATACGAAATTTTTAAAAAAAAAGAGAGAAAAAAAGCCCATCAAAGCGAAATTGCAGATAGCTCAACAAATAGAAATACTCAATTGGTGGTAGCTCGTTATCACCGTATTGTCATTTCCACTAGACGTTAAATATATTTTTTCATCGTGCTTCGTATTCACGATGTGAAAATAAAACGAGGATTTGCGGATCACCGCAATCAAGCGATGCCAATTAACAAATTTGGCTTAATGGATAATGCGAAGAACTGCATGGAATTTAAATCAATAATCAAGCTGAAATAAAACCTATGGAGAAGTGGCTTAATTTAAAAAATATAAAAAAACGAATTATTAAAGAATATAAAATTTTGGATTAAAAACTACATGCCCTATATAGCAAGCAGCAGAGAATATACATACAATGAATACATGTACACTATATATGTATATATGTAATTTTATATTCTATAATGCAGGTTTATAAGGAATGTATATATACGCATATATACATTCCTCATATAAACTTGCACTTATATATTATTGTATTATATTAAAGGCAAATTAATAAATTTGTACATTAATATAGATTTGCATTTCAGGAAGGTCAGTTGTGCTGCATGCTTTAAATTAATTGTTAAATATATTCATGTCGTATATATACTTACACTATATACTTAGTGCAAATTGATGAAATAGAAAAATATATATAGTGTCAAAGCATTTTTTAAATTGTTAATAAACGTCTTCTATATAGAAAATGCATATGCCATAATAAAATGAGTTCGTTTTAAATGCGATTTTTTTAAACTATATATCATTTTGTAACACATATTTAACCACAGAATAGATCGATAAAAATCATGTATACTCGTATATTTTGCATTTATTGCATAATATTAAATTGCAACTAATAATTGCCCTATTATAGTTGCAATTATATAAAAACACGACGGCTCAACCCTTATAATTTATTGATGATAATGTTTGAATTGGAAAGAAAAAATTGTATAAATAATCTTTAATTTATAATTTGCGCTTGTAAAAAACCCATGCTGTTGATTGTACTAAATATTTTAATTGTATAGATTTTGCCACCTGAGGAAGTCCTTGTATGGACGAAACGTCGTGGCGCTATATAGTTTTTAATAAAACAACTCAAGACCGAACTTTTAATTTATTGAATTCTACCTTAATGACGGTCAAGACATTAAATAAAATGTTCCTAAACTACATCACATGTGCACCGGGCATAATTGTTTGCAAAGATATGTTCTATATCCTTTGATATTATATATATGTATATTGTTGTAAATCTAAAAAGGCAAAACGTTGCATATGCTGTATATACGAGCGTACAATTTATATGGTATATTATAAGATGTATATCATAACGACATATACTGTATATTTTTATGTATAAATAAAATGTGAATCGATTACATTAAAAATACATTGTATGTCGTCATGGCGTATATATACTGGATTATAAGCATGGGTATAAAAACCGTGAACTTATATTGGGGTGAACTTATATATGACGAATTAATGGCACGTTCGCGTTTGGTAAAGGCCCTATAGTGCCCATTACGAGGTATGCAAAAGACGTTTTATATTATAAGTTGATGAGACCCCTATAAAGTTTCCAATTCGACTAAATTGCTACGAAAATTGTGAGCATCGGTCTAGAGATGCACGGACATTTGCGGAATCATCTTCATTTTGTCACGTACGCCTATTAGGTCTTTGTCCTTCCATCGTTGACCCTTATACAGGAGGCCCTAATTGCGCCAATGCGAACGTGCTTATAAGACCGGACGTTCTTCCCAAAAATGCCTCGTTATCTTTGTTCGTATTCATGATAGAATAGATGTTATACCCATATTTAATTGCGTCATCTATATATATACGGTCACTTTAGAATTTGCGGACAAACCAACTTATATAACGTCATGAAGAAAACAAGGCCAATTCGTCTAGGTCCTATATATGCCGAATTTTTAAAAGAACACGCGCGATCAACTTAACCCTTTTTCTCATATATAGATAACCCAAATAACGTTATATATTTAACATGAATGAGTGGTATTTATTTGTAAAAACAAATGATAATCAATCATTAATTATACATATGTACTTGTATAGGTTTCAATCGTTATTTACATGCATATATATCGTGACTATTATATCAAAATCCTATATTTATATATATTCAAAAGTTTGACATTTCATAAAGTATACACATGTATGTACTAGTATATACAACTTTGAATTTTTATATACTTGAAAATGTACATGTATAAACATTAGCAATTAAATACCTTAGGTTTAGTAATCCTAACATACATGCATGTATATGATTTTAAAAAAGCAGGATTTTATAAAATCTATTTAAGTAGATGATATTAATTTTCAATTAACAACTCACAAAATATAACATTCACATTTAAGATTCATTGAAAAATATACGTAATATTTGTATATGCCTCCAGAAAACTTTGAAATTATAACTATTAGCAAATATATGGCTTAGGTCACCTAACCTAATTACGATTCAAAAAAGCACATAATTTACTTATTATAAAATCCACTGCAATTTTGAAAATGTACATAAAAATCCATCCTGAAATACCTGTCTTCAACAAGAACTAATATGCAGTATCAAGAGAAACGAGTTGATGCAAATAGGTGAACCTCTAAGTTTTCGGTTGAATGAAGTTTGTGTAAAAAGCCCTAAGGGCCCGATAATTTATCTGTCAAACATTCGTTGAAACGCAGATATTACAGATTCAGAGATAACTTATACATTCGGCGAATAATATACGCTTTCAATGTTCCCACTCCTTTTCAACCCCCCCCCCCCTTTCCCCCCAAATGATGGGGAGTATAGCATGACACGTGCAAAAATAGCCCCCACAATACATTCTGCCCAGTCATTGGGATTTGTTGAACATTTCAGTTTGGCATATAGACGTAGAAACGCGCATAGAAAACTATTCCGAGCAAAATGATGGCTAATAAACAGTCCCGTTTGTCAAAATAGACAAATATTTTAGAGATCATATACCCCACCAAATGCAAGTTGAGCGATGCAGTGGATAGATGGCGACACCATGCTACTATACTTTTAAACCCAGGCTTTTTATTCCTCATTATTATATTTTAGAGCATCAAAACATTTTTTAAAAATATGTTTGCAGTTTTTATAGGAGGACGTTTTTAAGAGGACGTTTTTAAGCATGCACTTTAAACTCAGCGTTGCCACGTGAATATTAATTTCAAAGTTGTCTAAAGTGGATTGAGTTGTGAAGAACATAACTATACATAATTCACAAACATTCAACTACATGTATGTCCTCATGTTTTAGGAAAAGTATAAATAAAAATCAGCAAAACATATTTGCTAAATTACTTTGAATAATTCAAGGATGGTGAAATGGAGCCTAGTCCATCTTATGGAAATGCTATTTAAAAAAATGTAAGCTTACCACAAATAAAACCCCGATTCTTATAACCCATTTCAATATATACCTATAAATTGAGTAAAGCAATATTTTTGATAAACGTTGCATTCGCAAAATTAACAACTAATCGGAAGAGATCAGCAGGAAATGTGAATTCCTGCAGCTTCAAATAAGCTAAACGAGGATATCCTTCTCATTACATTTTCTATGATCACATTTACAAAAAACGAATATTCATCGCAAACACGTAGAAGAAATACGCCAATACAAATTGTGGGGAAACTATATAGGACAATAATTTCCTCGAATTGTTCAATTTCATATTATTTTTAAACAGAATTTTCCATTTCCGTTAATATTCTATACGATCGTCGCAGATCATAATTTCAAGCCAATTGTCCCCTTATTATTTTATTTTAATTTTGGCAAAAGGGTTTTAAAACTTGTTAACTATATATGTACACGTGTGAGAGAAATAATATAGACCCTAATAAAGGGATTTTATTATATATCTGACTATGGCATGATTCTATTAATAATAAAACTTTGACCTAATATTAAATGCCACTTCTAATAAGAACATAAAATCAAAAAGATTTATAAATTTCAATTGGAATGTGCGATAGTCTCATAAGTAATGGGGCCTCAAATATGAGACCCTTTATGGTATATGATTATAATTTACCTTTCAAAACTATTTAGTATCAGGTAGATTATTAAACGTTAACCATGTCTTGGTGACCTATTTCAAAATCCCAGCGCCATCCATTGGACATCTTAAGCAACTAGCCGATATGTTCAGCACGTGCATATATACCATACACGTTTTAATTCGTACAATTAAATGACAGTACGTTGACAATCCAGACTCAAACACGAGTGCAAAAGGTTGCACCAGGGATGTGCCATGACACCAAAAGGTTGTCAAATTGTATACACTGAGTGACGTCACGCCCGACTATGGCGATGACGCATGAAGAGAGGCATATGGGTAAAAGAGTCAAGCAGAGAGGTATACGAAACAGTATATCGAAGCAGCTATAGTACTACATTCCGTTCGTTTACAAAACTAGCAATTTGAGCTAGTGTTGCGAGTGAAGCACGCAGTACTTCCCTTCACCCCGTTGATCGCCAATTTGCAAATGGTGAGCAAAGAGGCAAAATGTATCGAATTCTGAGTATTTTTCGAGAGGCAAGCTGTCATTTTCAGTCGTCTCATCCAATTACTCCCTCGACGAGTATCATGCTGGGTCCCGTGAGGAGGCTCAGGAGGATAGCTCGCCTTCAATCTACTCGCAAATTGTTCACCCCGCATGCCCTAAGCATATATTTATTCTGCGAGTGTCACTAGAGACACGTAACGTCCACACAACACGCACGAGGGGGTGAAAGGTGAGAAGAAAAGGAGGAGTCCCCGCAGGGGGTGATGCAGGCTCAAGGGGCGACAACACCGGATCCACTTACTTCGCTAATTCCCCCTTTAAGCCAAACCAAAACATAACTAGAAGTAAAAATGTGCGGGCGATATACCACAATATAAGATCGAGCACATGCTCACGTTTACCTGAGCAAGAGTTATCCTTCTGGAAAAATATACACACTTGGGAATTAAATTACCCTAAAGTGCCCCATATGCTATTAATGCATTTCTATATACATCTTATAGTGTTATTGTTCATAGAAAATTTTACACTATGCTTTACTATATTAAAGCAATACACAATTTGCAAGGGATATTCCTTCAGTATTTCAGCCAACGTTAATGTACTGAATTTTTTTATTTGTATATCGTATTAAACGTTAAAATATTAGGAATGTATAGCACTTGAAAAAATTAAAATTTAGCAAATGCTGGTGATTTTGTTTAGCTTTCGGCGTAAGAAACTATAAATTTCGCTTAGGAAGTAAATCTTTTACTTATTATAGTTTATAAATGTTTGTATAATATACTTCTAGGCATGTTACAATTTGATACTCTTTCAAATAACACGAGGAAATGATATTTTGCAGCCCAAATATGCGCAATCACTGCAAGCATCGCTGTAATTAGTGATTGCCAACTTTAAGGGGCATTTTTTAATTTTCTTTTATTTATTTTTAATAGTATAATGAATTGTTAGCTGCAAAACTTAACAATTCCACCTTTATAAATAAATGTCTGTGAACAATTTCATGTATTGCATCGAAGTTTGTCCGAAATATGCTAAAGTTTGACATTGACACACAATTAAGAGATAAAAACTAAATAGTTGCAATAAACATTTGGAATACAAGTAAATAATTTCCCAGCATGCTAATAAGGTATAATGAATAACAATCATTCAATAAAGACACAGAAGAAAGCATAATTAATGCTAAAAAAACTTTAAAAATAAAGCTTCCACTCGATTGAGTGAAATTTTTTGGCACTCGTTAAGAAACGTTTTTAATTAGCTTCACGAACTTTGTTTCGCAAAATTACGAAGACTAATTAACGACACTATTCAAGAGTGCAGAAAAACAAAAATATTCAAATTATAGCGGAAACGTTTTGCACGTTGACATATTCGCACGTGCAAGTTAAACATTTCGCATATAATACACATGTAATTGAAATAAGTTGACCTTTATAAATATATGGTTATTGTCATTGTTACAGTTAGGGTATAAAATATAGAAACCTTAAAAACGAACGAAATGTTTTTAAGGCACTTCAAAATGTATATTTTTTAAAGTATATACTTGTCTGAACGTCGTGTCCATCCCATGGAGTATATATACAAGTATATCAAAACATATTTGGAGCATGTCTGCAATCGAATAACATTTTTAAAAAAATAACAATTTGCATTGAATTCCTTCCTTAGATTGTGCATTGGTACCATCTTAGGCCTATATAGCATCCAGCGATCCGAATCAATTTATTGCCAGGATAAGCCATTTGTTGGCATTTCCCAGTTCATGGCTGCGCGTACCAAATAGCTACTTAAGCGCACTCCCTCTCTCCTATTGGTTCTCGTGATGATGTCTACGTTCCTCCCTCTCCTGCCATTGGCTGAGGATGGCTTAGGAGGTGGACTGCTTCAGCAATTGCTAATCACTGAAGGCAATGGACACGCGCAACTTGACATCTAAATCGTCCAATCTATGCAGCGGTCACGGAGAGAGTGAGGGAGCCATATCACCCCTGCAGGTCTCAACCCGAAGCTTCTTTTTCCGTTAATCCTCCTCATGATCCTCACACAGGAGGACTGTAGACAACCCTGTTCAACGGCGACAACATCCGGTGTACATCGTCTCGCAGATTGGCCCCTATACACGTGTCCGAAATAAGCACAGGTCCAAACAGTACTCCTCCTTCTCCCCCGCAACGACATCGGAGAATAGCTATACACAGTCCAAAGTGCTGACATAAGAGTTGCAGCAAACTTCTTAGTTGTGACAACGCGTCATGTGTGGACAAGGAGTTCTTGACATGACCGAGTTAATTGCATCTTCGATGGACCACTCAACACGGCACGCTTAACCTGACCAGGATTTTCAAATCCATTCGACACCTTGCAGGATTTAAACCAACTTCATCGGACCAATCTTCGTTTCATGGTTACAGGATCCCCCATCAGGGCACTTTTGACTTGTCCAGGGCCTGCAGCATTTTCAAACTAACCTGAAATAGGACCTACAGAACTATCTGAAGGCAAGTGACTTGAAACGATATCTAGTTTTGCAACCCATGGTCCACCCGATGCATATATAGGGCTTGACCTGTCCTCGACCTCTGCACGTCACGCGCTTAACCTGACCAGGATCTTCAATCCGTTCCACACCTTGCTGGATTTAAACTTGTGGCCCTCCATAACGTCATTGGACTAGCATTTTGGTTCCAGGATCCCATCAGGGCACTTTTGACCTGTCCAGGACCTATATAGGACCGTTCCAAACCAACTCCCAAAAGGCGAGTGACTTTCACCAGAAACTTCATTTCGAAACGACAAGTTTTTCACGGAATCCGTCATGGTCCATCCGATGCATCGGGCTTGACCTGTTCAAAAGCGTTGTTCCCGACCTTTGACCCCGTGTCCAGTCCACCGGTACGACGGTTCAAATCAGCCTGGACGTCCGAGCCTTGATGCGTGCGGGGATGAGCCTGCCAGAGCGCGGCTCCCTGCACGCGTTAGGGCCCTCGTCATCGGGGCCCCTGGCGGGGGGTAATGCAGGCGGCGTGCCCAGGCGCTCACCCTTCGCCATCCAGGAGCTGTTGGGTTTGGGCTCTTCGCACCCCTCCAACGAGCCCCCCGGGCCCCCTGCCCTGCACCTTCAGAGGGCGGCGGCGGCCATGTCGGTGGTGACCAGCGGCCCTTACCCCCCGCACCGAGGCCTGTTGCCCCCTCATCAGGCCCATGCGCAGTACTTCCCCGATCCCCTCGGCCACCCGGCCAGGATGTACTTTAACCCCTCGGCCGCCTTCCTACCCCACGGGGGAGTAGGCCCCCCGCCCATGCAGACGGGGCCTGTGTTGGGCATCGACCATGGACAGACCGGATCAGGAAATAGGCACGATATAGGTAAGTCTTATATCAAATGCGAAATTGCGCCATACACTGTTTAATCACTTTGTGCATGTTGAAGTTTACAGATATGGGATTAAGAATATTATATCATGTATACATTTATATATCATGAAGTCAAGTATATACCCTTAAACGATTTTAATATTATATAAAGAGGGATTAAAATTGAATGGCGGGATAAGACCTATAAACTTTTTGACACAGTGCATAATCGCAAATACACATTGTATATGCATGCCATATATGCAATTAATGAAATAATAGTAAACCTCCATCATTGCATGCATCGAATATTATAAAATTCAATAAAATAGTCCAAAATTATATATTATTAAACAAAACAATTGCATTTCGTCCTTGCATTGGTCCATCTATACTTATATGGCCCCAATCCGATCGAATGCCTAAATTTTACCTTATTATAAAACGATGCATGTCTTGGTATTTGTGCACGATATAGAAATGTATAGTCCGATTTGTAAATTATTTAATTCAAGTTATATTCAGACCTTTTAAACCACCAGCTCGGTCGTTAAACATTATTTTAATAAAAATTATAGGGCCATATTTGTCTTTGTTTCTTGAAGGAAACATGAAAATATCACAGTGAGCATGCATTTCATGACAGTTTTATATACATGTATACGGGCATGTGTATTCAATTAAAGTTCACACGTAAGCTGTTTTGAAACATGCATAAATTTTTATTTCAAATTTAATATTAAATAGAAATACCCATGCATGCCCTAGATATTTTTAACTTATTTTGAAATTCCTATTTCAAACAATTTTCTTATATAAGCGCATTTAAAGTGATTTAATATGATTGACCAATGGATAATCCATGCATAGCAAAATAGTCCGTATAACGACATTCGGTAAATATATATTCATGCATATTTTATATACGATAAAGGGCTCAACGTGTAAAAAATATTTATTTATACTTCAATTAACCAAAATCGAAATCTACCATTGGTGCATGATTAATAAATTAAGGTTATATACATTTTTAAATATTTCAATGAAAACCCTGCAACAAAACATGTACTTTATCTCGCAAAATATAGCCTGTTTATTTACACGATTCAATTACATTAATGTCTGCACTATATATTAGCTTATATAATTACTATATGCAAATATACTCGTCAATGTTATTGAAATTTTGGTTGCTATATACACTCATGATGCACATGTATAGTATAATATGAAATTGTGTCATCGAAATGCATATAATTTTCGAAACATGCACATTTTACCATTTCATGCAGTAAAGGTGCATGGAATGATCATATATTCTTAATATATACCGTACTGAATGATTTTCTATTTCGAAATAACGACATGCATGCTTGCATGCACAATTAAGTCATGTATAGAAGACCTATGTAATGTATATATTTCGGAATATGCATATGATAGGTCATATTCATAAGAATATATTCTTGGCCATTTCATCACACAATGGCGATGCGCATTTTATACCGCATATACAAAATATAAATACACTATATATTTATAATCTAAATGTATAGGCCCTATATACATGTATATACAAGTATAATTTAAAATTTCAGAAAAATATATTGTTATAAATGTATATTAAACGTCAGAAATCCTTGGAACACATGTATACATAAATGTCATTGAATTTGATATGCTGCTTTAAATCTGATTTAATGCCACGCCAACACGCCCACTATCTATATACATTGTTTTTTGGAAATTATCCATGTATATACGTGCCAAAAATATAGGTTATATAGTTTTATTTGACCATTACGAGCCAATTCATGCCAACATGTCATTCATTTTCTTAATAAATATATTGGAGCCAAGTGGTAGTTTATAATCCAGCTAATCCTCAGAAACCTCTGTTTAATATCATATATTGACCAAATTGGGCACGAAGGTTGCATGCGGGCCTAAAGCGCCATGGGGGATATACAAATCGTGACCACTCCGAGTGCATTTAAAGTCACGTTTATATCAACACTCTTCCAATGGCAGAGATTAACGAAGGAATTACTTGCATTTTGCATTCACACCAAAATTCTAAAGAAATTCAAGTTTGAAAACGACGCAACAATAACGATAACAATAATATTGATTTTAAGTGAAATATGCGCTACTAAATACGGTGGGAAAATATGCGAGTCTGGGATATGTTATAGAGCGTATATATATACAACCTTTTTTTTCGGGTGGGCCACCTTCGAGTGCACTGCATGCACATGTATGCATGGACAACAAGGTGCCCATTCATTTGCCTTTTATTAATTGGCGTTATAACCTTTGATTTTCTTCGGGACAACAAACATGGCTAAAATATACAAACTTATAATTGACTTAAACTCCACGAGATATATGACCCAAAACTATATATAATGCATGCATAATACAACAATACAACTATATACTGAAACTTATACTAATAGCACATGTATAATTGAAAACATAAATTCAGTGATGCAAATGCTTCAATCGCATAAATTTTGAATTACAATGCATATGTACCGGAATCCTAGTTCAACAAGGTGTAGGGGCCTATAGTACTGCAGAACAGTATAAATCTTTGGCGGAATCATATAAAAAAACACCTTTTTTGAGGGATGATCTCATTTTTAAATTATCTGCTCACGTGTATATAAACTAACTTTTTTGGCCAAAATACATGTATTGTCAAAAATTCACCCATTTGCAAATCGAATTAAAAAAATGCATTAAAGCAGTATTAATAAAGTATTATTGACATCAGCATAAAGCATCAGGTAAAACATGCACGAAATAATGACCAAAGATGCTACTAGAATGCATGCAGCACAATACACGCGTATACACGTTTAATACATGTAGCCTATACATTGCAATACCTTCATTATACCGATAATCTTTTAAATTGCTCGTGATGTTTTAATTAGGTCTATTATCCAGGCCATGCAGCTAAAACAAAGGAGCATTTTCGTAATATTTCGCTTTGAGTCACTATATACAGCTTATCGGATTATATTCATCGTGCCATGCAAGTGTTATGACAGAATTGAATCTGACAAGCGTGCAACCGTTGTTATTGACTATGTCGCCTATGACTATGTGGCTTATAGAACATTGTCAAAATGAATATAAATCTAAGTCGAATTTACGAGCATATAGCAGAAACCAACTTCTATTATAGAGCCTCGCTAATTAAACGATGAGTCCTGCAAATTTAGGAACGTCAAGAAAGATATTGGAAATGAGCTAGCACGAACTGCAATGCTAATTTAGATAATGCTGTTTCTCTCACATGCATTAAGATATTTGTATTAAAAAAGCAATTTCCTCCCCATCAAAAATCACATCGTATTTGACATAGCATAAACATATTTCTTAACATTTATAGCTTATAGACTAATTTGGTAATACATAAGTTAATTAAGAATTAAATTAGCATGAACTATACATACAGGTATCCTCAACACGTTTTCATATAATCATAGAATTAATAATCACCTTAAAAGCAACCCAATTTTAACATAACCCATTTTTAAAATTTTCTGAAGACTTCATGCTTTTAGTTCGCAAAACTTTATCCCATTCATAATGTCGTGCTGACATATTTTATAAATACTACCTTTAAATAAATATTTATTTTCTATTAAACCTAATTATATGCTTAAGAATAAGCCAAGAATTTTTTTTTTCAATTTTCTTTGCCCTATTTTATAATTCGCATCATTAGCATTGTTGGCATACGAATAGTTATTAGTTTTCAGCGCTTGTATTATAGTCCGCTAAGCTTGGCTGCCAAAAGCAATTACTATATTCTTCGATAAGCATTTAGTATTTTTGAAAATAGACCTAATGGCAGACGCCAGAGAACCAACTACATATGTATACAACTAACTTCTAATCCACTTAGAAATCTGTCAGCGACAATCACTTGCGAAAACATATCCAGTTGCATCATTTTCGTTTCTTTTCACTATATATAACATTGATTCACTCGAAAATAAGTGATGTTTGCCATCTGCATGAATATATTGCACTGAATTAAAAATAAAATGCTGTAAATTCCCTCGGAGGGTATACCTAAATCGTCTTCCAAATTTGAATGTCAGCTTCTGAAGCCAATGTAAAATATGAACTTGATAAACAATCTTTGGACCAAAACCAAAATCTCTATCCCATATTGTGCAATATATAGCTAAAGTTCTGTATATATACAACTTGTATATAGAAAATGTTTATGACACGGATTTGAATTTTTTGTTAAACATGCAGCACTGTCAGGATGGGGTCATTCATATTGGAATATGCAGGAGGCTAGTATTTGTGTTTGTATTTCGCCACAAAAATAAGCATTTAAGCTGTTTATTTAGATCCCGTTTTTTTGAAGAGCGTTTGAAAAACCTCAAGTTGTTGCAAGCTTCCAAACGTCAAGTATCGGCTACAAAAAGCTAAGCTTCTCTTTTTACTTCTTCGTCCTTTTCTCAGGGTTTCCATCCTCTTGTTGTTTTAGTATTTGGATATAGCCTATTTCATTTCATGTGTATTTGTATGCGTGGGATGCACAATAAACCATTTAAACAAGCTATATACGAGGGCTTCAATATGTGAGAGTAAATACTTGTATAATATAAGTAACACTTGAGATTTTAATTCAAATTTTGGATAAATGCTCGAGATTTTGTCAAGATATGAAGTTTATGACAATAGCCATTCTTATTAACGGGTTTATATTGGAAAGAAAAATGGTTAAATATAGTATACATTCAGCACTTGTCCAGAAACCATTACATTTTCTCATGAGCATTGCATTATGCCCAATTGCAATATTCAACATGTAAATACCTGTTATATAGCACCAACACTAAACATGTATATGTACATTTGTACGAGGAGACATTATCTGGCACTGCTAATCACGTTAATCAAGCATTAAGCAACTGCACCAAATGCACGAAGCTCTTGAAACGCACTTGTGCATGGGAATTGAAAGCAACGCCATTTCCCTGCAACGTCCAAAACATCGCTCAATGTTTCCATCATATATTCCAGTTGTTGTTTTTTGTGCTGCTGCCAACGTGTCTGTTTCCGGTTCAGAGTGGTCGATGGTTGAATAGAAAGAATACAACGTAATTATTCCATCCGGCATTCTCCTCCCATTTGCACTTACGAGGTGTGGTAACTGTCAGACAGTGCAGAGAAGTGAAGTGCTCTCTCTGCAGGACTGACACACAATTGGCACCCAGTTCAAATCCCCATCCGTTGAAAAAATTACTGAATACCTCCATGATATCGCCAATATCTCCAAAACGACTTTATTTGGCCATAGAAAACAAAAAGCTGTTACGTATCTTATTTTCCAGAAAGTTATTTGGAACGATTGTAATATTATATATATATATATATATATATACAATATTAGTATACAGGCCTATCGGCTGGTCCCTTCACTATTCCACAATAAATGACTGTTTAAAACGAACAGCAATTTGATGTCGTATACGTAGGTCATAGACAAGAACATCCTGTTCAATTCAATTCAATTCGTTAGCATGCAGTCAGCATGTACATGTAGTATGCCATGTGGCAGCGGGCAAAGTGTCAGCTTTTTAACGGAGATTTTCATTGATTTTAAGGATTGGTCTTAAAAGTTAATATCTTAAAACATTCCAACTATATTAGGCTATTTAAGGGGTACTCAACATATTTTAAAGCATATTTTAAGTGTCACATACATACTGTACATTATATATGCAGACTATATACAATT
This sequence comes from Xestoiulus laeticollis, assembly GCA_034698905.1. Classification (NCBI taxonomy): domain Eukaryota; kingdom Metazoa; phylum Arthropoda; class Diplopoda; order Julida; family Julidae; genus Xestoiulus; species Xestoiulus laeticollis. The sequence continues at coordinate 22,662 of JAQGCC010000535.1, forward strand.
GTATAGCATTTGACAAAAATTGCATTCTGAGAATACTTTCCACACATGTTGAACACCCGGCCCCACTGCATGTATAACTTCATCATGCAGCACACATGTTTGACTCACATTGTTTGATAGTGTATATTTAAGAACAAGTTTGCATAGGGCATTTTATAGAATTTTTCAAACTTCCCTTTATTTGGCATTCTTTATTCCGAAATTATGAAGTTAATGTTCCTGCAGAATATACCCCATGGAATTAGTTACATATATTAAGCACAAATGTCTTCATGTGAACTTATGCCTCACAATGATTGCCATATGTGATATACAACTGTAGGCCTACATGTATACATATGCACATTTCTAAAGTGCATTTCATGGAACGCTTGAGCCAATCCTAAATTTATTCGATTATATTGGTTCTGAATTAAGCCAGTTGTGTCATTGTGATAAGTCATTTTATAAGTTCTGTCATCGAGATACAAATCCCTCAACATGAGTTGCATAAATAGGCGAATATTTGCTCATAGGGCTAATTCCATCATTTAATTATTCAATTTCTGTCCATTTTGTTTTGATAAAGCACGTATAAACAGGTTTACCTGTTGCAACTGTATATGAACTAGAATGAAAGAAAGGTGGTTGTGACACTGCATGCCGTATATACGATTGGCAATTTGCTAACGTCACTTTAACCGAAATGCGTGATAATGGCCCGTGGACTCGCGCAATTTGCCATCCAGAAATGCGAGGGGATTTCGTTTTCATTAGATTACCACCTAATTCATTAGAAAAATGAAGGGTCTGACACGTAATAACTAGGATTGTGCGATAACGTGCCCATGATCCACCCTTCCCTCCTCTCGCATTAAGACACTCTCACTAATATGCACAACATGTCACGCCTGGCCCAATTAAAGAAGCCAACAAGAGTATTGACAATTAGGCTTACATAGCAGCCCATCGTATTATTATTATATTATATTATGATGGAGATAAAAATCATCACGAAAGTTTTAATGGAGACATAATTACGCGCCATGGCTCGATCCACCATGGCATTCATTGTACGACGACGAGACAACGTGTGAAAACAGACGTACGTGTATATACGAGGGACAGCAAATTCATTGAAATTTGTTGGACAAACTTGACGCATATATGCTCATAACAAAAGCTTGCATAAAATCGTATAAATCAATAACACGCGTACAGGGTGTCACGCTGGTATTCCAACATTCACAACTGCACGTGTGAACCGCTGCTTCTATACATAATTTCCTCAATGTATATCCATTTGAGTATAGCTGGTCAAAAGTCATTAAGATGTCCACGAAATAGGATACAAATATATAGATGCCTATTCATTTCAGCACTTTCTTGACTTAAAATTAGCCGCATGCTTTAATAAGACAGACGTTAGTTATTAAGAAAAATAAATGCAAAAAGGCATCTTAATTTAAGTTAAATTTACGAAGATACTTCATAAAGTCGTATTTCGTGGACAGTTTTTAAGATGTTTTCATTTGTAGTGCATCTTAATGTAAAATAATAAAAAATGAAGAAACGATGGGTCATTGCATAAGGCTCCATGGGCTTATAATAAGGGCAGTTTTCACAGATAATTGACAGAATTCAACGTGTTTCATCCACATTATCTGTATAGATATGTGTATATATGCACTAAACACTATATATATATATATATCACTACACTTTAAAACAAATTTCTCCAAATTTTGAGTCCAAATTCGACACATGGACACCTCTATAGGTCCTTTATCCGATATGGCCTCCATATTCGTCTCTATATATAAACCATTGCGTTGTTGACATCGCGTATAGGTATACATATATACTAATGGGGCATGACATCTCCCTTATGGCAGGAAATTAACACTTTCGTGACGTCGCAACTGGAGTAATTGCCAATGGTAATTTGATCGTGACAACACCCTGTCTTGGGACAATTAGTGGCCGATGCACACACGCTCGCTGCACACGGGGATAGGATTTTACAGAGACTAACAGGCCATTAGCAAAAAAGAAGTCTACACTCCCCTAGCTATACTCCCACACACAACCCATATACACAAGAATAACGAACGTCTCAGCAACTAATAATTTTACATCGCGCAGCGTTTTGGATTTTTCTGTATTCGTTCGAGGTCAATATTCTCAATTTTGGATATGGGCTCATGATTGAATTTTTGCATTTATACGCGAAGAATTCCATACATATTATAGAAATGATCAAAATCCAAGTATTAAAACTTAATAATAAAGAGTACAATGTGTATGTGTTCAGGAAAGATGATTCCAAAGGTATAATTGTATAGCCTACCTATACATAAATGTATTCCGTATCCCCTTCAGTCAATAATCCTTTCAAATGAATTAATTAATGAATTTGGTGGTTACAATTTAACCAGTATGACTGAAGGTGATAAGTATAGTAGTATGTATAATGTAGCACGTATAATTACAAAACTTTTTAAGGATATGTGTGTGTATATAGAATCGTAACGAACCGTTAAACTCCTTAATAAGATATATATATTAATCATATATTTGCAAAATTCGCAAATATTTAATTCGTTTTGGTTTTCAAAATTTTAATTTTGCTTAATTTGATTACTCATGTCCAACAACCTTAAGGATCTCATATGTGACTTATAAACAAACAAGGATGATCTGGTATAATGGGCCTGTTTGGAAAAACAACATGTTCATATATAGTTAATGCTATTAACCACCCTGCATATGTGTATCATTAGCTTATATATGGTGGCAAGAAACTGTTGAAATTTAACAAAACATTGGCTAACAAACGGAGTGAAAAACTGGTTCGTTATAGGATTAACGCCTGAACTGCTAATGACTGAATGCCTAAACTACATCTTCAAATTCATGCATGCAATTTACGCCATTCTATAGTTTACCCCACAAAGTACGCTTTCTGTAAACACCTACAATGTATATAGATATAAAAAATAAGGGAACAGTGCACAACTATAAAACACACTCGATAAACTAGCAGAACAGCTGCACCGTATTCATGTGGAGTGGATTCAAAATTATGAATGAATTCCAAGTCATTGAGGATGTGAGGGGTCCAGGGGTAGCCCATCGACATTTATAATGCTTCTAACAAAAGGTGGGTACATTTATGCACAACATTAAGAAAAAACATACAAGATATACAGTCACAAAGGGTCTATAAATTATTCTCTTATATGTTTAATATAGAATGTAATCATACACGGTTATAAACGACTATCGGCGAAAAATTTCGTATAATTCAGAGAGGCAAACTATATAAACTATATAGATATCGAAAGCTATAATAAAAATGTATATGTTCACATATATAGAGCCTGCCAATTTTTCCTCTTTTAGTAGGCCTACATGCAGTTAGCATTATATATATAAACGAATGGTTTGCAAGTTGTCGAATTGTGATCGAAGCAATCAATTATAATGAAAATATCTAAAAACTTAATTAAGTTTTCAATCTTGAACATCTTGTTTCATCATGTATTTAGATATCATATTTTAATTTCTGAATTAACATTGTCTGTTTCAAACGGATATCGTTTTAGAATTCTGAAAATATATCAATATCAATAATTTGTTACTCACATGTATATATACGTGAACTGCATTGAAATGATTTATTTAGATCCATTTCATATCGTGCCAAACGGTTACAATATAGTTAATTTAGCTCACGCCAAACAAGATTATCCATTTTTCATGCATATTTGAACGGATGCGTGATAATTGTGCAAATATTCTTCGCATGATCCGGGACAATTCAACATGCATGGTATTAATTTAGAATCAGCGCAATTGCCCGTTTTTCCTATAAGCTTTTATGTGATGTTGTGTGAAAACAAATTCATTTCCTTCCCTATATATTTGACGGGTTTGATGCATGGTGACGGCACTACTTGTATATATACATGTGTTTTACAATGTAATCCATGAGGCATATTTAACACCATTCTCAAACATCCATAAGGCACGCAAGAACCGAATCAATGTAATTTGGAAATAAAACATGTAATGGGATAATCGACTGGCAGTTTAATAATGATCGATGCGCATCATGCATTATATAATGCCAATATGAACTGCCAGTTATACTGGTATGGATTCACCATTTTTCTATATAGTGATATTAACATTTTTAAAACGTATAAAGTAACGCATATAGATCTATAGACAAGGTTTTTTCAAAATATTTAATTATGCAGTTTGCATAAAATCAATAAAATTTATTTTATACTTGGTAGAAATGGGCAAGCATGTCCAAATGAAATAGTTCCATACATAACATAGAAAAGCTGCATATTACGCTCTTTTGGTTAATACCTGGCCATGTATAGTCCATATAGGGCCTGAATTTAATACATGCAAGGGTTATACTGTGCACAAAAGTGAAAAACATTTTAAAATATAACATATAAGGATAAGCTTGCTTTTCAAATCTGAACATAATAACATGCAAATGTTGGTTAAAGCTCCACATATAGCCTACACTAATTGATCTGCTAATTAAGAGTTAACACGTGTATACACATGTATGTACATTGTACATATCATAATTTTGCAAAAATCTGCATGTTTTATAGCGTGTAAAAAATTGTGTATCTTAATTTATATATGATATTTTTTAAAACTCCCTAATCAAGAGTTTAAATTACCTTGATAGGTAATTAAATTTAATTTGGAATTTACTGCAATCTATGTCAAAAAATCTTTATATTAGCACGCTGAATGATGATGGAGGAAGATCGATTTCGTCCATCATTAGCCAAAATTCCTCTTATAAGGGAATTGATGACCAAAAAAAAAAAAAAAGAAAAAGTGCCGTTATTATAATATTAGATTCCAATGAGAAATTTAATTAAATTCCTCTAATTAATTTACGGCAATCCATGACATCGTGTGTTTCACGCGTAGTCGTAATTCCCCAACGTGCGATGACAATTAGCTTATTTCTCCAAATTCAATTAGATCAGTTTGTCGTAATTACGAATACATTTAAGGGTAATGAATTTGAGAAACAGATTTTTTTCATAAAAATAACAAATGAAATATATAGGCCTGCGTATATATGCATGGACATGCATGTTTTAGCCCCGAAAACCATATAGCAGACTTTCATTTAATGTTTCCCAAAGACCTGAAAAACTAATTGGAATTGTCAAGGAAAAAATGATTCATTTTGTAAAAATCCAGGAAATTTAACAAAAATATTACATTTGTATTCAGGCAGCTATGCAGTTATTAGTTATTAAAAAAAAGCCAAGAGATGATATAATCATGAAACAATAATTTGTAGAAATGGTGATGTTTTAACAAGTTTTTTTGAAATTTTCATGTCATCGACATTATTCAATATGCTTCATATGCAGACTCAAAATCAGAGGCATTTATAAGGTTTAACTCGAAGTTTTATGCCATATTATCACGCATGCAGTTTGAAGATTTTGCTACTTTATCTAATAGGTTTGTATCGTATAACATACACTGCATTTAGACAGAATTACTCACGTAGAAATATCTCGAAGACATTAATGTCATCAAGTTGGTTTTTTGTTGCATTTTTAATGAATGATTAACTAGCACGATGTATCCTCATTAGTAAATTAACTTTTAGTCCCATCAAGGATAATGGGAATTTCCCCTCCGAACCACGCACCCCTCCCCCATGCACATGTAGCATTGATTATTTCGCCATTCTCGATAGACCCCCTCCCCCAACACCACCTCTCGCTACATGAAGGGCGGGGGGGGGGGTGTCCCTTAGGACCCCCGAGCGTGTTTACTTAATTAATTTCACTTTGTCAACCGTTTGAAATGCACGAATGGCCCCTGTATAGAAGAAAAAGAGTCCGTCTACATGGAGATGGGGGCAAAAGCTTCGCCATAAGTAATTGAGTGCGGAGGGAAAATAAAAAGCGGCATCATTGCACCGCAAAAACATCGTTTTAACCGATTAGGAGCCAGTTAACTGGTCCACTTGGGAGTGCCTAGGCCAAATCACATTAGGATGGCAAATGGAGGAAGAAAAGCCACGCATTCAACATCACATAGTGTCATATACAAGCTGCGGCAATTAGGTTATACGCGCCTCGATACATAAATCAAACATCGGATGGTTTATGGAATTATGCTACTTGAATATATCTACGAAACAGTTGGAAATCCAACGAGATACAAAGTGGACACAGTTGGTCTATGATCAACCCCCATGGTCAGGGGCCCAAGAACCATATACCATGCACTAAGGTTAAGACCTGCGTGATGCTATTACATGATTTAGTATATAAAATAAGTCAGTTTAAATGATGAAACAAAAGTAATACTTATTTCTAATAAAAAAACTATCAGGATTTACGTCACGAAACTTTTGACTATTGATTTCAATTGATTTGTACAATATACTATAGCATCATAATTAAGTTATAAAACACTGATGTAAATAACACAATCACGTGACCTGTTATGTTACTTTGCATAAGTTGTTTTAACTTTCGTATAAATAAGAGACCTGTTGAAATATCGAAAACAAGGACATGAATCCATAAATTAAGTCAAAAATTTCAATTGACTGCCCCTGAAAGATGCAGTTTCTTCATACTCCGGAGTAATCCATATACGTAAATTGCCATTGATCGTGGGCAATGATCAAACTTAAAACTCAACATCACAAGTTTGCATATAAATCTTTAAAAAAAGTAATATGATTTAGATAATACTACATCGAGGTAAATAATTCAAAAAAATTGAAATATTTCAAACAAATGAAATTACACAAATGCGCTGAAATGTTAATGGGATGCCCCTGTACGATATGCAGCACCTTTATGCTCTAGAGTACATGTTAATTGCCGTTGTTTAGGGGCAACGGTTGCATATATATGCCTGAATTTAAACTGGATTATCCCTGAAATAATCTGGATTTAACTTTCAACACCGGTCCCATCACCCTGTACGTCTGTTGTCGAACGAACTATATCCTAACCAAGCAAGGCCTAGCGTGCATCCATCTAAACGCTAGTACCTTTATTATGGATGCCATAGAGTGGGTGATATTAAAGTTGAAGAGGAGGGTGGCGACGAATACAGGGATGTTTTTCAAATTAATCACTTCCAATCTCCCAGCCCTCTTTTGAAGCGCTAGAATGCCTTAAATGGCCATTTTCGCATTCCTAGCGAGGGTCTGAGTGGCTCAATGAATTTTATGCCTATACCATGCATCCTTTTGCACAGTGAAAAAGCCCCCCACGGCCTATTTTTTTTCATCCCCCCTGCAAATATTGACAACAATTTGGCGCTTATACGGGGCATCCTGCGCTGCATTCTCCCCCCGAAAAAGGCTTATGTAAAGTGGCACGCCGTTGTATGAAATATGGCCAAGTGAATGTTCATATGGCAAGTGCGTCTTCATATAGGTGCATACCAGGAATTCCTCTCTCCCAGCCACGATAAGTATATTATCGTAACTCGCACACTTCCACGCAGTTATCAAACTTAATTGAAAGTTAAGCCCCCTCGGTACAACATTTAAGCTCTTCGAGCAATGTGATCCCCTCATCTCATCCCCCAGCATCAGATCCACCTTGTCCTCCCCCATCAACGCCATCAGGTTGGGTACTGCATGCACTACTAAAGCACTAGGAATGCAGCCTGGCATTTCACGTCAAAGAGAAGAAAGGGTGAAAATAGGCTTTTAACCCACACATATAGGATATACCCAAAAAGCCTTTGCAATTTTTGAAATCAAACCATGAAAAACTATTAATATATATAGTCCTTCGCCATCTGCATGACGACTGTATGCCAGAAAATCAATTTGTTGAATGCAAAAAAGAAACACATTTGTATTAATTCATTTCAGGAAAAAATTGTCTAATCATATATATTTTCTCGATTTTTTGTACTTTATTACTCCGATGCACTTGTGGATACAATTTAACCATTACACATGTATTATTAATTACATTAGACAACATTTATAACACTGCATGCAAATTAATGGAAACATCTTAAAACTATCTATACGAAATAAGACGATACGATGCATTTCTCAAAATTTAGTTTATTAAATGCATCTTTTGCATTTCATTTGTTTAATGCCTGTCTTATTAAACATGCAACTAATTTTTATAAAAAAAAGTGGTGAAATAAATATGCATCTTTGCATATTTTGAGATTATTTTATTTGCAGTGAATAAGATGACGATGAAGTGCTAAAACTGATCACTGTAGCTCCATTTAAAAGGAAAAAATGAATTTTGAAAGCTTCTTTTATATACTTCATCTGTACATGTACATGAATCGTTTGCCTTTTAAGAATGGGGCACATGTCTATAGCAGGGCAGGGATAACATTATTTAAAAACTTTTTTATTTCCTCAGGTGAAAACGGATTTCTAGAAAAGTCGTGCTTCGGAGGTCAAAGTTTTTCATACGATAAGAAAAAGAAGAAGAAACGGCGGCATCGGTAAGACTCGTAGCGTAAATACACCTGATATCCATAAAACGAGGTATTGTCAAATTATAAACCGAATATCGTTTGTATTTTCAGAACGATATTTACGAGTTATCAATTGGAAATTTTAGAAAAAGCATTCAAAGAAGCTCACTATCCCGATGTATACGCCCGTGAAATGCTCTCTCTAAAAACAGACTTACCAGAAGATAGGATACAGGTAAGAACAACTATATATTTTGTTTCTAATATATTAATACCAAAAGTCATGTCGACATGCATGCATGGATGCAACTTAAGATGCACTATGGATTGTCCAACAAAACCATGATGTATGTGTAATTCTAATCCTTTATAATCAAACCTTTCATGAAAATCTTTATACGAAGCCCTCTCCCGAATTAAATTTTTTTACTCACTTTATATCGAAATTGAAATCTAACAACCCTATATCAGTTTGGAACAAATTGAATATTTTATGTATATGTATATTCCATTTCATTGGAAATATACATGTACTTAAACAAAAAATTTAAACAAATAATAGAATATTTATGCTAGATCCTGGGTACATTCCATTTGTTCCTATAAGTTTAAAAATATTAAATTAAAAAATAATTTAGAAAAAACCGCTTATTCTGGCATGCAATTAACTCTCTTAAGACGAGCATTTTGTTTGAAGTTAATACATTTTATACAGTGTATAGTGCATATAGAAGACCTTTTCAGTATTTATTCGTGGACAACATAAGATGATTTCACTGCACAATTCCAGACCTAGCGATGGTCGGCAGAGATATATAGGTGGCGCCACGTTCGATTTAGATAGGAATGCGAAGGGAAAGGGGGGGGGGGAGGGGGGTTAAAATTTATATCCGAATTTAATTAAACGAATTATATATCGTAAGGAATTTTGGGATGTAAGCCTAATCTGTCCCTAAAGTGTTCGCATTAACATTCCCCGTCCCCACACTCGGCTATCCGCATTACCATATATCCCGTAGTTTGTTGTTTTTTTATATTCGTGGAAGAAAACCGTTTCAAAGTTGGCATCCATATAAATAATTGACTTTCAAATCTAATTAGAAGCAAGATGATGTATCTCGCCGGCGTGAAACTACGACACTAATTTATGATTTTAACCCAATAAACGGTATTAAACGAGGCCCGCATTTGCATGTGGAGCGTTGTGCGAGGCAAATGGAGTGTGCAGGACCTCCAATGTGCATGCCAAATGGGAAATATAATGAAGCGCTTTGGAGCGGCAAACAAATCGTATTAGCCGTAATTGGTGTATGTAAATCACGCTCCTGTTGACAGCGCCCCCTTTTAAGGGAACCCGCGTAACAAGCACCCGAAAAACACCTTCGTCTCGTCTGACAAATGCCTCACAACCTGCTTAATGGAGCGTGCGTTTTTTACGACGGTGCATGCATGTACCGGGTGTATCAAATGAGACCTAGACGCTCAACACGCGTTACAGCTATTAAAAACATGAAACAAAAAGCACCACGGCATCTTACGAAACCTTGCCTGCATGTTTTCACGTGTATCATAAAAAAATAGGCTGTCGATACAACGAACAGAGTGCCTCTCACGCATTAGTCTCTCGGTATAACGAACGTTATGTTAATTTGACAAAATTGTATTGTTAGTTTTCAAAAGTAGACAAAAGTACTAGTGGGGCAATAACCTCAATGTCATTTCAGGGGGTAAAAACTGCTATAGTATAATTAGGTGTCAAACAAAGTCATGAAAGCCGCGCCTATGAGCTAATATAAATGTGTAAAAACAAACCTCTCGCTATAACGAACGAATGTTCAATCCCCTTTGCGTTCTTCATATCCAGAGCCTACGGTATTTAGACTTTCATATGTGAAAATGAGTGTGAATCGTACTTATAAAAAATAATAAACAAACTATCCCTTAAGGCGTGCAATACGCACAACTACGGAGTTAGCAGTGATTGCCTACCTTCAGGGGGTAAACTGTTGTACATTACCAACTCCACTAATGGAGAGTTTCGGGAATATTTTTTTAGAAAATTTCATTTATTTTGCGATAAATCCTGTTCAAACTTACTTGATATTGTAGCCTTCAATAATACGGTACACTCAGTAATCCGACATTTTCTGACTGAATTATACCAAAACTGCACTGCACCATGTGTATGCAAATCCTGGTGACGCTTAAAAATATGTTTTGCCTATGTATTTGTATATGTATATGTATATGTATATGTATTTGTGTGTGATCATGTATATAAAACAGCATTGTAGTTGCACTTCCAATCCAGTTCAAGTAGAAATTTCATTAGGAATGTTTTGGGAAAATTGAAGAGTCTCGAGTACACTCTTTATCCTTGATATAGACTAGTACTTAAATATTCAGGCGAGGGTTTTCGAAACCAGGTTGCACGAGTATAGGTCAATGGGGTGCACATTACTGACATTTTTGCGATGCCTGCTTGTCCTTTCCAAATAATTCAAATAAATACACTTTTCTCCACAAATCATAACAAATTAAGATAATTTTCATTACAAATTGTAGTATTAATTGGTTATCGACTACATGTATTTCTGCCATTAAACAGCTAATTTAGGAGTAAAAAGAAAAATGCTATTTTGGGGGTGTAAAACGTGTAAAAAAAAGATGTCTATTCTTATTTACATGTATGTTTAAATGTTAAAATGAGTTAAAAGGGGAATTCTCCATTTCTATACAAATGAGGGGCTGACTCTAAGTGTTCCGTCACTTCACTTTTTTATAACTATACAATAACTTATAATTTATAGCAAATGTAATATGTTGAATTTCCTCTGCCTCGCAATATTCCAGATTTCTCAGAGAACCCTTTTATTACAGTGTTACACAGCACTTTGCATATATGATTAGCATAAAGAAGTTAAAATACACGTATTTCCTTTTCATAACAACATAAATAAACTCTTATCCATTTCCCACTTACCCACGTCACACCTATACACTCAACGTGTAAAGTAAGATGTAAAAACCTATCGGGGGTACACGTATAAGGGTGGAATATGTTGGATTGAACGTGAAATTAAGTTAAAAAGCAGGATGCAAAAGAGGTCATATATTAGACTTATGTATGGCAATCCGGATGAGTGCGTCCATGACGTACATGTACATGTATAGTTGTTCGCTCGGTTTCCTCCAAAAATCGGCATTTATAAGGGCAGAAAAGTCGGAAATTAATTATTTAATTAATAAGTCAGCTTGTGCGCCATGCATTCGAGCTATTTGTTTCTTGGAGCATTGCGAGCCCCATTTGCTCCACGAAGGGTGCAAATTAAATCTGCAGTGTCGGCAGTTAAGAAGCATAAGCGCCATAGCACATTTATACATTTCCACCGATACGAGTTTTGCATAAATGGGGCATTTTCATTTGCAGGCCGACTGTTCAGGTTCTTATAACAACGGGGAAAAGCAGTGCTAAAAGTCGAGCAGAAATTTAAGCGAGAGAAATTTTCGGGCAACCATTTCGGCTTATAAGCAGCCTTCAATTTGCATGAGGCGAAATTGAAAAGCAGAAAAATGAGATTTAATGAGAAAGAAAAGCTGGATATAAATATATCTACACTCGGCACACACATATATATATATATATATATAAGGCCCAGAGGATGTATAAAGGGCGCTCGAGGGCTCAGGCCCTGCAACACGGGGCCTTAATGAAGTCGTGAACGGA
>JAQGCC010000536.1:0-34855 GCA_034698905.1 Xestoiulus laeticollis
TAAAAAAAAAAAAAAAAAAAAAAAAAAAACCAACCTCTCTCTCTCCAGCTAACTTTAGTGAACCCCCAAATACTCTTTTTGCTACTAGAGCCAAGTCTGTTGATACTGCTGCCAACCAGGACATAACTTCAAAACCAACAAGCCCTCGCATATATACAATAGAAGAAAAACGAAAAATCACAAAATCTTATTTACAAATAAATACGTAATTGGAGGAAATAAATTCACCTCGTTTTTTCCCCCATAAAATGCGAGCTATTAACCACAGCTGCTCCTAAAACTCGGAAATGCCCCTTAAAGGGGTCGATATTATATAGAATCTACCTCGAAATGGGAAATTTGAAAAGCATGTACATCACACTGTTCATATCGATATAATTGATTTTGGCCCCGAAGATGCAATTATGGCAGAATTCCAGAAAAAAGGAAATTGTAGGTAATAAAAAAACCCAGGAAAACAGCCTTGGTCTAGGTATTTAACCCCTTAAACCCCTTTCATGTAAAGATCCGCCAGCTTAGATTGAGAATACCACAAACTGTCGTTTATCCAGGTGATCTCACGAATAAGACGTCATTTGTAAATGTCATCAGATATCAAATTTAATGACTGTTTATTATACACATTGATAAAGCTGGGTTCTTAAAGTTACAAAAAAATTATTGGTGTATAAAAGGCGCGGCTAAAATTCTTTTTATTCCCGAATAAAGTTAATTGAAATTGGTTTTAAGAAGAATATAGTTAAGCTAAAAGCTACAATATAAAAATGACAACTTTTTCATTAAAATAAAGTTTTTTAAATGTTTTGGTCCTAAGTGTGTACACAAACATAGCCTGTGGTGTTCACCATCATTTCTATCCCCAGAATACTTGATAACAGTAAAGCTGGCTATAGACTACCATCACGTCACGTGAGCTCACGTGACGGCACGAGCTCAATATCGCCCAATAAACAAATTACTGTTATGATACACGTGACAGCAGCATGATGGAATAAACAGATTTTGAAAATTGAACATAAACTTGAACACGAAATACATGGACGTGATCCAACACACATCACACTTGAGGCCAGATTCGTGATGTGATTAGCATGACGTGATAACAGTTAGAGCCCCACATATTCGTCGACTATGCTAAACAATCCTCAATAATACATTCTACATTTATTCCACGTGGCATGAGCGTGCGAGCCATCACGTGAGCTCACGTGACGTGATACTAGCCTATACTTTACCATCAACTCCATTTCCAGAAAACTTTATCTTTATCAAGTTTTCTATAAACTTGAAACAAATTTGACAACTACATGAGCCTGAAACTTCGAAAACCTCCAAACTATGACATCACGAGAGCTCACGTCACGTGATGATAATTTGTAGCCGGCTTTACCATCACCTCCACTTCCAGAAAACTTGATAAAGGTAAGGGCCATAAACTTGAAACGAATTTGACAACTATACATTTGTACCTGAAATTTCAAAGATCTCCAAACTATTCAAATTAGGGTAACCTCAAACAGGTCACCAGAGTGACATGACTAGTTGATGATAACCAAAATGGCTTCCTGGCCTAATCCCATAAATTCCTATAAAAAATACAAGCCCCCCTCTTGATTTTTGGCACTGGAACTACTTGTTGTTGTTTAGGGGTCTTAAGGACACCTATCATTGGCTGTATTAGCATGACCCAGGCTGGGTCCATTCCAGGTTTAGTTAAGTGGGCCAAAATGAACTCTGATGGGGCCCTATTGTGTCTGCTGCAAAGTAGCCATCAGATCGTGAGGGGATTACCCTCGCCCGTGCTACAAAGGGTACCCAATTGATCGGCGTTGCGGGTTGTCAACCGTTTGCCCATTCAGATGGTACAGGGTCCATTCACCCCCTCATCCCCCCCCATAGTGGGTAGGGGTCCTTTGGAAGGCAGATGGGCCCGGCATGGTATGAGCAAGCCACCGCAAAAGGCTGGGTTGCTCCCCCTAGCGGCTGCAGGAAACAGTCACGCAAGAGTGCGCCACAATAGGTGCGAGGAGACTGGGGGGAGGGGTGAGGACCCACCGAGGGGGCCAAAAAGCAGGCCCGGGGTAATAGAGTATTCAAATGCTGTCCATTGTGCCACGGTCGACTCCGGCCATTGTCGAGGGCTGCAGGGGGTGGGGGTGGGGGGGGATGGAATTATGCAAAAGCAATGTGAGGCCATGGGTATAGAAGGACGAACAATATTGCCATGGCGGCGGACATCCAAATTGCAAGAAATGGCCCCCGAGTTTATTTGGGCGAAAGAATACAGAAAAAAAAACAACGAGAAATGGACGCCATTGCTGTTCAGTCATCCGGCTTGAAAATGCAACAGACTGAAGCATGATTGAATTGAAAACGGCCAGCCAAATGGCCTTTTACGAGATGAAACTTATTCTGCAAACGGTTATCTAGTCTTCGAGCGCCACAATACAATAGGTTTATATTTTATAATAATGGTACTGGACTGCAATACATGTATACATGTTCGGACAAAAAGTTGGGACTGAGGCCATTGCAAGTCCACCATGTGTCTGTCATCTCAACCGCCCTTGCAAAATTATAAAATCAAGGTACCTTAGCTCACACTAAAAAAAGTTGGGCTAATTTTAACCCATTTTACCCAAATTTAAACCCATTTTGTTGGGTTACTTAGTTTTGGGTAACATTTCTGTGTGTAACGCAAGACTAAGCAAACTGCTATGTAAACAAATCAGTTGGGTAATTTGAGGTTTATGAGTAAATGCATGAAAGTATAATATTATAAGTTGTCTATTTGATCCTATATAAATTAACCCCAACCATCCTTCATATAGGGGGGAGAGGGGGGGGAAGGGCTAATGGTATACTCCGAAAATTAGAGGTAGGGATACAATAGATTTTCATGGAATGTGATTTTTCCAGTTAACTATAAATAATGGTTTTATACGAGATATAATATGTGATCACTCGAAGAAAATACATAAAATTTGTAGGCCTACTTTTAATTTTTGAATTTCACCCCACTTTAATTTGAGTATAAAAATCACCATAAAATAACCCGATAGTTAATTAATCTTTACACAAAGTTGGGTATAAAGTTATCCAATTATGAGTTGACTATAAACTGCACAAATCTCGCATTACCCATGCAATTCTGGGCATATTTTTAACCAAAACCTGTGTTGCTGGTATAACCTTTATAAAAGTGGAGGGAAATTTAAAATTCCCTCGACTGTCGTGTGTCAACTATATAAAATGTACATAGGGCTTAAGAATGTGTGTGTAAAGGAGCGCAAGAAGCATGAATAAGCCAATAACTCCCATCTCATTACATCCAATGGCGCTTCAGTGAGTTGAACAGGGTGTAAACCACACCGATAACTCGAGATTAGTTAAATAGGATTAAATCAAATAGAAAGGTGGGCTATATAGTGCAGGGCGCATTCAATGATTTGACGTAAATTATAGGGCTTTCTAAGTAGGGAATTCATCCCCTAACCGCAGGGCGGACGCTAGCGACAAATTCGCCAAATAAAAGGTCCTAATATGGCGTAAAACTGAAAATCAAAACCCAATAAAAGATTCTCGTATTTATTTGAATTTCCATTAACTATAATAATAACAAAAAAATGCAAAATTACTAATACGTGCATGCAATGAAATATAGGTATGCATCTGAATAA
The DNA here is from genome assembly GCA_034698905.1 of Xestoiulus laeticollis. Lineage (NCBI taxonomy): Eukaryota > Metazoa > Arthropoda > Diplopoda > Julida > Julidae > Xestoiulus > Xestoiulus laeticollis. The sequence goes on from JAQGCC010000536.1 coordinate 3,681, forward strand.
ATTAAAATGAATAACGATGTCCCCAAATAAAATCCACTTTATCATATAACTACACTGCAAATGAAAACATCTTAAAAACTGTCCACGAAATAAGACGTTATGATGTATCTTAAGAAATTAACTTAAATTAAGATGAATTTCTTTTGTTTGCTGCCCGTCTTATTACAAAATGCAACTAATTTTAAGTTTAAAAAAGTGGTGAAATTAAGATGCATTTTTGGATTTTATTTCGTGGACACTAAATTTAAGATGTGTTGATTTGCAATGTAGTAGTAAAACCAAGATTTTGAGAATATTCTGAAGCTACTGATAGTAAATTTCGTGTTCAAGCACGTCCATATCGTCTAATAATTTCTAAGTCAAATGTCTGTAGATCAATTCACCTCGTTATATAATATTTTACAGAAATATTTACCCACTAAAATCACGTCTAATGTCTTAATAATTCGATCACTTGGATGACATAATTTTAATATGACAAGAGATTAAAATTAGAAAATGACATTGAAAATATGAGTCCTACCTGCTTCGCTGTTGTTATCGGCACTCTGGGAACTTGGTTGTTGAGAAAGGGGGCCAGGAGTACCCCCTGAAGCAGGGGACCTTGCATCGTCCTGCCCTTGGCTGTATGATAAGGAGGATGATGGTGGTCGCTGAAATAGACAAGGGGACTATTTCTCACTCAAGATGACCATTCACTACACGTCCTAAGAAAGTCACAATTAAAGCACTCATGCATGCACGCAATCTGAATATTTAACATGGCATCCACCATGAAAAAGGGAGAATCGTAAACTTACAATAAACTGAAAACAAAAGCCACTTAATTCCTAAAGTTTTTGGTAATAAAAAGTATTAAAGAAGAAATTGCTTTTCAATTAGCATCGATCTTAATCCGAAAGTGCATTTGACTAATGAAAATCTTAAGTACTCAACAATACGAATGGTGTACATACAGAATGAACTTAATTGCCTGTTCTTAATGCTCAATTGCACTAATTACACAATTTCAGTCGCTATTCGAGAAACCCTTAAGCAGATTCATTAAAAATTAGACTCTTTCTGGGAAAAGGAACTGAATAAAACTATTTGAAACTTCACACTAAAAAAGTTGAGTTAAATGTAACCCATTTTGTTGGGTTACTGATACTTAACTAAGTTTGGGGTTAAATTTCTGCGTGTAACCCAAAAATAAGTAAATTGCTATATGTAACCAAATCAGTTGGGTTATTTGAGGTTTATATATATGAAATTTTATTATTATTATAAGTTTTCTATTTGATCCCATTCAAATTGACCTCCAACCCTCATTTAATTAGGGGGGATCGAAAATTTAAAAGTAGGGCTACAATTTTTACATATTATTTTCATGGACTTTGTTTTTTTCCAGTTGACTATAAATAAGGTGTATTGTTTTACGAGATATGATATCATCACTTAGAGAAAATATATAAAACTTGTAGACCTACTTTTAATTTTTGAATTTACCCTAATTCAAATTTGGGTGTATGAAAATCGCCATAAAACTGTTCATTAATCTTTACACAAGGTTGTGTATAAAGTTACCCAATTATGAGTTGAATATAAACTGCACAAACCTCACACTTACCCAATTCTGGGCATATTTTAACCAAAACCTGTGTTGGTATACCTGCGACCCAAAATTGAGTAACTGTAATCCAACATTTGGTTCCACTTAAATTCAACCCAATGTTCACCCAATGTTGGTATATGTTAATACAGCACTCAGCATTGGGTATTTATATGTGTATATGCATATGTTGCTTGCATGTATACGTTTAGCATTATTGTATTTAAGATTATTCTTCGAAATTCCTCTAGTACATCACCCCACCATTGGATGCATTTTATAGTAAAGCCAAAATCTTTAGCCATCATTACTATAATATATATTAATGACGAAGGAGGTTGTGTATTAAAAGACGAGTTCTGTCAGTGACAAGAATGGTTGGCCACTTATCAGCCATCACTTGAAGTATAGAGAAGTCTAGTGTCAGGAAGCCATAATACAGATCCATTGAAAGAGATGCCACCCATCACACACGAGGATTACCGGCCACCAGGTGAGATTAAGCGCCTTAAGCCAAGGGATTTCCCCTCAGATGGAAACCTGGAGCACACTTTATAAAGCCGCAATAAGAATCGAGCACACAAAGTTATAAAAAAAAACGGAGGTTCCTCACATAGGCATTGAGTGGAGCAAGGGGAAGAAGGAGAAATAATAAAACCTGATAAATTGACTGCAATCAATGATTTAGTACATAAATTACCCCCGTTGCGCATAGGCACATTAAACCACCATTGGAAATATTAGGTTCCTAATGAATCAAAACTACATGATCGTTCTATTAATCAAACATACATTAAGTTAATGCTCAATAGGCCTATACAATCATTGTTATAGATTAGTCTTAACTATACCCAGGTGAAAAAAATATGGGTCAAATATAACCATATATGGGTATATAACATTTAACAATTAAATGAACACGTATACCATTTTTAATACAGCCGGTTCTCGATATAACGAACGCCTACAACCCCAACCAAAACGCCTATACCTTTAATGTATACTACAGCCTCTCAGTATAACGAATCGCTCGATATAATAGCGATTTCTATACCGAACGAAAGTCCCATCCCCTTGGTGTTCGTAATATCGAATGCCGACTCAACATTACGTACAGAACAAGAAATCATTTAAGCTGACTACAGACTACCATCACGTCAAATAATATCACGTGATATCACGCAGGCGCATGTCACCAGATAAAAATGTAGAATGTATTGTTTAGAATTGTTTAGCATGGTCCGGTGATGGTCACCGTATGGCTATAGCTGTTATCACCGCTTGCTCCTCACATCACTAATCTGGCCCACACGTGTTGTCACGTTTCATCACGTCCTCACGTACTCGTATACATAATTCGTGTTCAAGTAATCTATTTGTTTCATGTTTAAAAAAAATGGATTCTGTTGTAAATTTTTTTTTGAATACCGTTATAAATCCATCGTGCTGTCACGTGAGTGACAGTAGTTTGTTTATTGCACGATCACTGTTAAAATGTGAGCTCACATGACGTGATGGTAGTCTGTAGCCTGTTTTATGGTCCTTATTTTTCCACCCTTGTTAGATCTCGTATAATATAGAAAACATCTTATAGATTTTTGTAAAAAGTGCAATCAATATAGAATGATAAATAACTGATTTGAATATTGTGTAATATAGAGGCTGAAAAATGCAATAGAAACCGTTGTGTTGGGTAGATCCTCACAATGTAAATGAGTGACGTCATTCACAAACGCCCCATCCCACCGCAGCCGAAATTAAATTTTAAATAACAATGAAGCAATTCAGCTCCGGCATTCAACATGTCAACAAATGAAATCCAAACGAGTGAAAACTGCTAGCCGTATACATAAGTAAATTACAATTATAGTTGGCCAGCAAAAAAACACACAGAGCACCCCATGTGGCAGACTTAGAGCCATCAGTTTTAGCACCGAGGGGTGCTACAATTTTGGCATCCTGAAATTAATGCCTAAACGCAAGAAAAAAAAAAAAAAAAAAAAAAACGCCGCTGAGATGTCATCGAGTCTACGTTATTATGACATTTATAAAGTATATACTTGTCATTAATTGCATGCAACAACTGTAAGTGGATCCATTCGCTTATGCAAAAAAAGGAGAAAAAACTGCAGCCTCGCATTTATGTATTGTATATATCTGGCAGGGAATCCCTGCAGCCGTAGTAATGAAGACAAAAAATACAGTCACCATATCACAGAGATTCATTCATATATTCATTCAGAAAACGCACTATTAAATAACGTGTGGTGAACCAACATGTCTGCTGGCATATGCCAGTCGAAAAAACACATTGCGTTTCGTCTAACATATCTTTGTATAACAAATTGTTGAAAAATATCCACCTCCGTATATGAATGACAACAACCTTCAACACTACTTGTTTGAAAAAAACATAGATGGAGAACATGTTTAGTCTTCTTGCTCATATCTTATAGGAGATACATGTATCATGTCTTTTCAACTGTCATTGGGAACTAAATCTCAATTTTTCATATGTGTTTTCGACTCAACATCACTCCAGAAATCATAGCATTACCCCTGAATTAAATGTATATAGGAAACAATACCCCTATTTCGGGTGTATTACATGTTTTTCAACTCAACATGTTGTGGAATATGTACTGATTGCGTTTTTGTGATTGCTAAAAAATGCATTTTACATTTTTTCAACGTGAGCTCAGGTGATGTGATGATAGTTTGTAGCCACATGTCATCCAAACTAGTCATGGGAAAAATGATAACATTATAGGATGTTATTAAAATCCACAAATGTATATGCCTCACATCATCCCAAAAGTAGTAACAATATTAGTGGGGAGGATGAGGGGGGGGGGACTATTGGTCATCGCCTGAGAGGGGGAGGGGGTGGTAGTGAACAGCGTGAAAATGAAAAATAAAGCATAAACTCTCCCTCCATTGGGCACACTCCAAAAACATGTATTTTGAATTCCCCAAACAAGGCTAGATGTGGCATAATTAAAACAGCATCCAAAAAGAAGACGTCTAAAATTTATTTCCCCTGGCCCCAAACACTTTCCATTTCCATTATTAAAAGTGAAAATTTTTAATTCTCCAGGGAGGAGAAGAAAAATTCGCTAATGACTGAGTTAATGTATAAATAACACTTTTCTCTCAACCCCATTCTGCTCGCTAATTGCCAATTCTGCAAATTGTTGGATATATCCTCCGCTTTTATTTTCACACATCACACACTACTTGGAGGCCGTTAAAATTCCGCCCATTAGAAGACGGCGACAATTGCGCATTTAGCGATTGTTAAGCAATGGACATAAAACGAAATTCATGTCTTCAGGAGTTCATTTTGTCGAAAAGGGCCATATAGAAACCTCTATCCTCCTGCAGCCTATGCATTTTTATCCTCGGAAGATCCAAAAAGAGCTCCTTCGTAATTGCGCCATTTTGTCGACGCCTTTTGGTAACTAAAGCTAACAAAGCGAGTTTTAAGTGATAATTAAAACTCGTGTTAAGTGCGAATTAAACCAATTGCTTATCGCATGCACACGCCGCAACACGGCCATTAAAAAGACGAGAGAGAGTGGCATGGCATGGCATGGCATGACATGGCACACGAGGAGAACAAGTGCATGCCTGGAGAGAATCTATGCCACAAACATGATTTTCTTAAATATGTTTATAGACATTATTTAGTCTCTTTATATATATAGATTGGCATAGTTGGCATATCAATCGATTCTCAGCACAAGCTTTTCAATACCCCTGTCAACGAGCATAAAGCTGACAGACTACCATCGCATCACGTTGTTCACGTGATATCACGTCTTGCAAATCACATCACAAATCTTAAGAAAGTTAAAGACATTATTTGGTGCATAAATCTCTATATGGATTGGTATATTTGGCATATCAATGAATTCTCAGCAGACTTTTGTATACCCCTGTCAGAGAGCATAAAGCTGACAGACTACCATCGCATCACGTTGTTCACGTGATATCACGTCTTGCAAATCACATCACAAATCTTAAGAAAGTTAAAGACATTATTTGGTGCATAAATCTCTATATGGATTGGTATATTTGGCATATCAATGAATTCTCAGCAGACTTTTGTATACCCCTGTTAGAGAGCATAAAGCTGACAGACTACCATCGCATCACGTTGTTCACGTGATATCACGTCTTGCAAATCACATCTTAAGAAAGTTAAAAACATTTAGTGCATACATCTTTATATAGATTGGCATACCCCTGCCAACGAGTATAAAGATGACAGACTACCATCGCATCTCGTTGCTCACGTGATATCACATAACGCCTCGTGGAAAAAAATGTATGCATTATTTGGGATTGTTTAGCATGGTTGACGTACATATCCAGTATGTTGGCTACCTGGCTCACGTTTTGCAAATCACATCACAAATCTGGCTCACACATGTTTTATTTTCTGGCGCGTGACATCACGTCCTCACGTCATATCTTTCGCGTTCAAGTATAATACTCCATTTAAAAAAATTGGGATTCTGCTATAAAAAAATCCATGGTGCTGTTATGTTAGTGACAGTATAGTTTGTTTACTGGGAGATATCACTGTTAAAAATGTGAACTCGTGACAACATCGCATGATCTCACATGACGTGATGGCAGTCCTTATTCCAGCTTTAAAAGTGAAACGAGTCCTATCAGTGATAAATGGGAAAGATATATATCACCTCCCTGTTGCACCACCAGGGGTCTTGTGTTTATCCACATAAATTAAATTTTATATAGTTAAAGCAGTGCACTGTTGAACACATACAGTCTGCTCTCGATATAACGAACAGACTGTACATGTACAATTTGTATATTATGAGATAACATCACCATATTTTGAAACATTTCAGTTCAAAGATGGCGCTGCAAACATCTTACACCAGGATCATCTATGAAAACCTGATGGTTATTTTTAATCCCTCAAAGACCATGTTTGCAAACTACATGGTATTGAGTTGAATTGAATTGACTATGATACCCAACAAATCCATTCCATCCATGGATGATAAATCCATCAAGACTCACGTGCACAATTTATCCATCACTGCACCAAGGGTAATGTGTGCACAGAAACTGCTCTTAGAGGGTGACATTCCGCGCACAAGACACTGTCACGTTACATAACACCTACTTATTCACCTTCCTGGCACAGAGGGCGTCCGAATCGCCTCCAGAAGACATCATTCCTTGAGTCACCGCAATTAATCTCACTTTTTGCATTTGGGGAAGAAGATGCATGAGAGCAAACTAAGAAGACAGCAGGACGGAGGAGCGTCGTAGCACAACGTCGGTCACAAACCGAAATAACAAAAAATCGTCCACCGTCGTTGCATTCAGGAGTGGGCAGTTCTGGTTGCCTCGTCCCCCCCAAAGAACCCGTGGACAAGTGAAAAGAAGAGGGGGGGGCATCCTCCTCCCCCTCCTTGGCGAAGGGAAGGGGGGATCCCCGTTGCATCTATCTCTATAGATATACATGTACACGGCTATAAGCCCTTGCTAGTACACATCCATTTAATGGCACTGGCAATGGGGCTGCTGCTGCTGCTGCATTTTTTTTTTTTCTTTTCTTCTTCAATGGCAAACGAGCGATTTGGAGCGCATTGTTGAAGAGAATAATAGGAGGCAGTTGGGTGGCATAACGAGTGTCAGCTGCACATCAGCTGGTGGCAAGTGCAAAGTTAAATGTTTGTTCCGGAAACCATTGTCGTCTGGAAGGAGAAGGGAAAAGCGGGTGGATGGCAAGTTGCGAATATGTGGTGCTTGAAGAGAGGGGGGGTAGGGGGGACCCAGCCGCGGCAGGAGGGGGTTAACGCCGTAGCTATACGAGGGGTAGCCTTTGACGCGAGTGCATGGGATGTAATTGGTTGGGGCTCTGAAAAGAATCGAGTGCGATTTCCAAATCTATCTATCCATCTTGTGTGTATGTGTGTGTGTGTGTGTGTGTAGAGAGAGAGCGAAAAAGCGATTATATAATGCTTAGGATTAAAACCCGCTTCCCGATATTTTGCAGAAAATTGGAAAGCTTCATAGCGCTTCGTTAACCTAATTGGATCGGCAATCATCGACAACAATGGAGAAAAAAAAACATGCGTTGTGGAAAACCATACGCATGCGAGTTACAAAAACGAGGGGATAAAAGACAGAATTTATGGTTGGCCCTGCTTCAATAATGGCTCATCAGCAATCTCAACATGTGTTTCGATAATCATGTTGAGTGTTGAGCTTCTGGTGTCTAGTGGAAAGCCTGTGTGGTACCCAGTTCTGCTGGTGTAGACACCACAATACAGTGTTGAGCTTCTGGTGTTTAGTGGTGTGAGTTTATGGTAGCCACTACCCAGTATAGAGTAGGGGAACTCAGATAGCTGAGCACTCCTGGACACTTGAGCACATTGAAAATTGAGCACTATTTTTATAACGAGTTGTATTGCGCACGAATGGCACAAGTGCTCAATTTTCAATGTGCTCAAGTGTCCAGGAGTGCTCAGCTATATCAGAGTTCCACTAGTGTGTGGTGCTTAGTTCTGCTTGTATGGAGCATATATAGACACCACAATACAATGTTGAGCTTCTGGTGTTTAGTGGTGAGTTTATGGTACCCACTATACCCAGAATAGTGTGTGGTGCCCGGTGGTGCTTAGTTCTGCTTGTATGGTGCATATACATATAGACACCACAATACAATGTTGAGCTTCTGGTGTTTAGTGGTGTGCTTATGGTACCCAGTATTGAGTGTGTGGTGCCTAGTGATGCTCAGTTCTGATCGTGTGCATGGTGCCATTATGCTTGCAATGATTCTCCATTCTTTGAAAAGAATCCCCAAAATGTCAGCTATAGCTGTGTTTTGGCGTGTGGCATCATGAATCCAAAAGACATTTTTCTATCAAAACGCATATTTCATTTTCTGATTGATTCTCACGGTTCCAAAATGTCTCAAAGGTGGAAGGTCACATCCTGCAAGCAGCCAAAACAAGATCCGGTTCGTACCCTCTTCACTCAATCCATTCACGTAGGCCAAAAAAGGGAAAAAGAGATACATGGCTATACCATTACATCCAGACAATTTATATACCAGTGGACAATTACATTTAGTTTTGTTTACGGTGATGTATCAAGGGGAATGAATTATATATCACAGAATTCAACGTCATATTTCTTTTAAATGTCCAAACTGCTGTTGCAGGTTTACGATTGTTGTTCTCATCCTGTCTCACGTTGTTTCATAGATTGAAATTTATTTCACAAATCAAAGCTTTTGTTTTTTACCGCATGCATCGTTACCAATTTTTATCTAGTCTTCGTGCTCAAAATCCACTTTTTACAATGGAAATTATTAGCCTGTTTATTTCAGGAACAAAATTTTAAAAAATGCCTGAAAAATCCTAAACACAATTTCACAAATATGGAGGTCAGAATTCGGTAATAAGACCGTGTGAGTCACTGCCAATAGACCTACATGTACAATGTCCATCAGAAGACCTAAGTATAAGCCTAACAGAATTACTTATTTTTACGTCCTGGGTTTTTATTTCATTTTTGGGCTTTAATAACTCTCCCTCCAGGCCTTAATTCCCGAAATCATGTCCTTCATTATTAAATCTGGGGAGAAAACAAGCCGGAAATGCAGGCTGGCAGGCTAAGAGGTCCCCCCCTGCATTGACCACTATAGACCACAGTGTCCATTTGCTCCCAAAGTGTCCATCAACCCCCTCCTCCAATTCAATGGGCATCTCCATTTTTTTTATTATTGTATATATGTCCATCCTTGACCATCATCACGAGCTGCATTTATGGATTGAAAAATTACGACCGGACAGTAAAGTCCACTAATGTTAATGCTGCATTGGGTTTGAGGGAGGAAAAAAAATTTAGTTGCACCGAAATTGAATTTGGCTCAAGAGTGGTTTCGGACCCTATACTGCTTCTGCGGCAAAACATTTTACTCTATAAGTCCTATAGTGAGAGGGTGCACTATATAACCAGGGCATTAGTGATTAAAACCGCCCTTGTAGACCTATTTGATCTGGCCTGGATTCAATATATGACGTTCATGCACTTCCCCATAGGTCAACCGTTGTAAAAATAACATAAAATGGCCTAGCCAGCAGATAGTCAAATGGATATTTGCTGAAAAAGACAAAAGACAGCCAGACCTAACGTCGCCGAAAAATCCAAAAAAGAGGCTTTTAAACATCTAATGGCAAACGAGCATTAAAATATGGACTGCCATTTCAAGTAGTGGACCTAGTTCGGAATCCATATACTGGCTACATAGCCTTTTTACGTGATTCTATCAAGATTTCTTCTGATGGTTGATACTTCCAATGCCCTTACAAGGAGCCATCGACTTCATGAACTTTACAATACCATACAGTGTACTTGCTAATTCAATTCAACTCAATACTCTACAATACAGCAAACAAGTCAAACTTTCTAGAAGTTGAAGAAGTCATAACGTCACGTGAGGTCATGTGATGTCAAGAGCTCACATTTTTAACAGTGATATCGAGGAATAAATAAATTATTGTCACTCATTTGACATCAGGATGAATTTTTATACCAGAATCCAAAAAAAAAAAATAAAAAAACGCGAAATCAAGATATTGATACATTATACCATCACGTCATGTGAGCTCACCTGATACCACAAGTTGACATTTTTAACAATAGAATCCAAACAAATTTTAAAAAAACGGAACATATACTTGAACGCGAAAGATATAGAATTGAGGACGTGATGTCACAAAGTATGTAGACAAGCCTGAAAACAAAAACGTGACAGCACGCATGAGGCCAGATTTGTGATGTGAGGAGCCAGACGTGATAACAGTGTGAGCGAGGTGCATACTGTATACCATCATCGAACCATGTTAAATAATTTTTTTATAATGATTTCTATTTTTTTCCACGTGGCGTGATATCACGTGAGCTCACATGAAGTGATGGTAGCCTGTAGCCAGCATTAAGCTGCTGATATGGCTTCAAACGTTCAATAATATTCAAAAGCTGGTACATGTAGGCTACATGTATCTTACTTTATCATGTACATGGATATACAGGGGTGTCACAAGCGTTATTGCCCAACAATCGCATAGACTACATGTACAACAAGTTTTGGCACTTATTTTATCATGTATTTGGATAACAAATGTACATGTTTTTTTTTTTTTTTTGATATACAGTGGTGTCACAGACGTTTTTGCCGACAATTGCATACAAATTTTGGCATATATAGGACTTGATAGTCCAATCCAAAACCAGTACCCCAGCTATAAATACACAGTATGCAGTTCCCAAAAAAACCAGAATTAATTTTGCAAAAAAAAAAAAAAAACTAACAATAAAAAAAAAACGGATGTAGAGTAGAAGTAGGATAACAAAATTGGGCAAGCGATTACATAACTGCATAATGATGTTCCAGCTAATTTCACTCCGATATTCTTCTTTCCGGCACACAGTGCAGCACCCATTGTTGTTGTTGTGGGAGGGAGACGGATTTTCCATGTAAAAGAGGGAGTGCGATTGAACCCCGTGCACTTGCCAGACATATTTTCCGTTGTGTGTGCACTGGCCTGTCAGAAACAACTGTTCCTCCATGCGCCACCGACTAATGAGTTAGCGCCCTAGCTTCGTGTTTACGGCACAGTAGGCCAGGCAAAGGGCATTCATAGAAATCCCTTTGAACATTGTTGTCGAAACGATGTCAAGCAGAATGAATGGAAAAGCAGCAGAAGGGGGAGGGGGGAGGGAGGTGTAGGAATCGAGGGGATTTAATCTGCCAGAGTTGTCTTAGATATTGCCACTGGGAATGCTTTTCAATGGGGCCATGGCACCCCCATTTCGTATGCATAGCCATCATCATGCCACAAAAATGTGTAAAAGATGACTAATTTGTTGTAGCAAACACTCCGATGCTCGTTTTGGCTAACCTCTATAGTGGCATCCATTTCTACATTGATCACTTCACTTAAAAGTCATTGTCGGATTGCACGTTACTTTAAGTCTTTATATATACGTGTGTTTTTATGTAGCACATGATGTTACGCAACACATTAAAAAATGTTCAGTTAAATGGTAATTCATTTTGTTGGGGTTACTGATACTTAATAAGTTTTGGGTTATATTTTTATGTAAAACCCAAGAATAAATAAATTGCTATATGTAACTAAATCAGTTGGGCTATATGAGGTTTATGTATATATGAAAGTGTAATATTATTATAAGTTGTATATTTGATCCCATAAAATTAACCTCCAATTATCCTTCATATAGGGGGGCAACTTCGAAAATTAAAAGTGGGATTACAATTTTTACATATTTTTTTCAAGGAATGTGTTTTTTCCAGTTTACTATAAATAAGGTATATGTTTTTACGAGGAAATATATAAAACTTGTAAGCCTGCATTAAATTTTTGAATTTCCCCCCACTTTAATTTGGGTATGTAAATCACCTTAAAAAGACCCAATAGTTAATTAATCTTTACACAAGTTTGGGTATAAAGTCACCCAATTATGAATTGATTATTGCAAAAACCACACATTTACCCAATTCTGGGTATATTTTAACCAAAACCTGCATTGGTAATCCAACATTTGGATACACTTAAATTCAACCCAATGTACACCCATGGCACTCAGCATTGGGTTAGATTTGGGTCAAATTCAAATCCATCGTTTTTGTGTGTATTTTCCAAATATGCACATTTGAAATTGCTATTCACTTATCAACAACACTTGATGTTCTACGTGTTTTCTTTTGATTTAGACGCGTTAACTTCTTGAGATTAGATTAGGAGTACGTCTTGAATAAATAGGTGAATCGATTCAGAAATGTATTTTTTTTTTTTGTAAATGTATCACATATTTATTTTCTATTGTGCTGGTTTACTCGTTCAGAATGTTTTCCTTATCACTCGAGCTAAATCCGTATCATATTGCCTAGCTTGTAGTACAAGCACCTCTTATCTAAGAAACACGACATCCACCTGTATTTTACCTGATAATAAATAAGTAGCAATGTAGTGCAGGGGGTCCTCCAGGGAGCTAACGTCTGAGTGGGGGGTGAAAAAGAGATGAGCAATTGAAAAGGTGAGATTGCAAGAAACTTATTACCCATCGGGACATACAGATTTTAACAACTTCGTGATAGATCCCCGTTACTCAGCTGTTTTCCATGCTCAAACTCTCCCCATGCCTCAACAAAAACAGACCAACATTTTTACAACTTTGAAAAATTCGGACCAAATGAAGCAATTTCACTATTTTAAAAAGTATAGTTTTAAATTCGTCGTATTTTGTCTTCCCTTTCGTCAGATAAGAAGACTATATATCTTATATTATCTAGAGTAAAACGCAGGTATAACGAACACTTGATATAACGAACGAAGGTCCCATCCCCTTAGTTCCAAAAATTAACATTTATTAGTATGGCAATACATATCTTACTGGTGTCAGTGCAACTCTGACTTATGCGAGTACAACTCTTACTTATGCGAGTACAACTCTTACTTGTGCGAGTACATGTACTACTCTTACTTGTGCGAGTACTACTCTTACTTATGCGAGTACTACTCTTACTTATGTGAGTACTACTCTTACTTATGTGAGAACAACTCATGGTGTCAGTACATCTCTTACTTATGCGAGCACAACTCTTACTTATGTGACTACAACTCTCCCTTATGCGAGTACAACTCACTTATGTGAGAACAACTCACTTATGCGAGTATACAACTCTCACTTAGCTGAGTACAACTCTTACTTCTATTCTTTTACACAGGATGCTTTTAAACAGGTTCTACTGCCCACGTATACCATAAATACTGGTATTATACTCCAGGTAAATACTCGAGATGTATATTGATATTTTCATCCCTGTATATCTCATATTAAAAACCGAAAATGCACACATGAAGATTACGATCAAGCAACTGATGAAATCAATCAAAAACCGTGAAATTGATATGGAAAAATGTTTCCTGGAACCTCCACCAGAGGGGTGCTACCATACTCAGAAAGCATACTTTAGGTTAGACTGATAAAATAAAGTTAGAATTGAAACCACTAACATTTTTTTTAAGATAAGGGGAGCTCGTCAATTGTTTCTGATCGATCTTAATAATAAGATAATGAAGCAAGTCTTCCTAGACGTAGACGTTTTCTGAAAATGCATGTATACCCTTCGAGATGCATTCCCTCTGTCATGTTTTTTAAACACGACATTGTTTATAAATTATTTTCGAGGTGTTCCAGCACAAATATCTGCGGGGAACGATTTTTCAATGTACGGATTCATTTTGAGTGACGTTAATATTTAATTTCATGAAATATTAAGGGCCAACCCAAGTTCTTTCGTAGTGGGGTGATATCATTTGAATTTCCCATATAAACATCAAGTGAGGGATTTGAAGGGGGGGGTAGGTTGTTTTAGGGTGCTTATCCCCCATGTGCTCGTTTCACATGTAATGTGCCTACCTGCTCTCGCTACCACGTGTAAAATGGGGGAGGGACCTCCCCCTTCTCCCCCAACAGTACACGCCATATGATGCCCCTTTTCCTCGTCTTGTTTGAAAACTGGCGAAATCAATAGACGAGTCATTAGGAAGTGGATAAATAATGAAATATTCACGTGTTTGATCCGTCCCCTGGGTTGCGCTGGGGGAAGAGGAATAATGAATTTTGTTTACCCATGCTCCACCAATAGGTCTAAGGTAAGGCTTTTACAATATGGGAGATAGATAAAGGGCTGAAAACAATACATTAGGCCTGTACGTGTATCTCCTGCAGCCTGACATATAATGGAAATGTATCCAAAAAGAGTAGGGCGTTTTGGGTCAATAGAAAGGGGTGGTGGGGGGATGGCCAGGGGCAAGTGTGAGCCAAAGTGTTGGGCGTTTTCACCACTCTTATTACCTGCGTTCGGCATGCAAATCCTATTTTCCAGCCCTAATTTGTTTGCATTTTCGATCGCAAAATTTTTACATGTACATCTTGTTTTTACTCAAGTATGTGTGCTCTTCACACTATTCGTTTTAGCATTATATGCAAATACGAGTTATGCATGGCAAAGTCTCTCAATTGAAAATATCATTTTTGTAAAATGACCAACAACTGATAGCGAAGTGTTTATAACATGCAGCTGATACATGAAATACATGAAGTATACAGAAAAGCAAATCCATGAAATATTTTACTATATATGTGGGGACAGATAGATATACATCCTAAATACCGGAATGAGTTCAGCATATACAGATGTTGCCATGTTTTCAGACATAATTATATTACATGTTTTATTTAATCAAATGGAGGGTTTCTGCGCAACACTGATGTTTTATTGCGAATCTGTATCTGGAAAATCACATGTGGTGAGATAATGAACACCGAGATAGTGCATATGGTTATTGGTAAATTTTATGTATATTCCATCTATAATCTCATATAAAATGCATGAACTTTAAACTCTGAAAGTTATTGTGATGATCGCACGTCTTATTAATAACCTAAAAGTTTCTATATGAAAATAGACATCAATATGGCAAGTCCAAGTCAAATTTAGCTAGTTTTGCTGATATGCATGTTTAAATAGAGAACGTTCGTTATACTAAGATGCTAGTGCATGAGAGTGCATTTTGGTTAGTACTAGCCACTCTGTTCGTTACATCGAGAGCCAGCTATACATGTATAATACCGGATACAAATTGAATAAAAAAATTCAAATTTAGCTATTTTTGCTGAAATTTAAAAAATGCAAAACGTTCATTACGTTGAGAATTAGCCATTGATATTGCCATGGTCGGTACCATTCACTCAGTTCGTTATATCGAGAGCCAGCTGTATAATACAGGTTAAAAATTATTTAAAAATGCATAATAAATGCCATGGTTAAAATCAAGAGATGTCTAGAGAATGCTGTTGCAACAATGACTTCCATAACTCCATAGCTGCAGGATTTTCGCCTCTTATAATTTAAGGATGCTTAACTTTCTTTTCTTGATTCTTGAAACCGGTTAAATGGTGTTCGTTGAATGGTGCGGCAACTCTTTTCAACAATATTTGACGTCGTCCATAACATAAGATCAACGGTCATCCCTGCTGGATATTGGCGGCCGGTGCTCCTTCACAGCTTCGGCTTGTCAACCCTCCCCCAGACGCCGTCATCGGGACCCTCCCAAAAGAACCCCCACGGAAAAAAAAACAAAAACCCCATCCTCATTCCGATCGGGATTAATAACACACGGGAATTCCCCCCTTTGGAATCTCGTGCAATCCGCGGGAACAAAAGGTGGACACCTAACAAATATATTCTCCATATTGGTCGTATCAATCACTGGCTTCATAACACCACGCGTCATTAAAGTCAACAGCTATACTTTGGATATAGTATACATGTACATGAATAGGTTTGCTACTTGGGTTACCCCACGAATGAAATTGTAAATTTCCCTGACTTTTCAACGCCTTAAAATGGGATTCAAAAATTCAAAAATGTGACATCATGCCTAACAATTAGCTTCCAGTCTTAAAAGAGCCCAGCCAGAAAAGAAAAACGTGAGGAGCATGACATGATAACAAATTTGAGCCAGCTAGATACATGAGTTGACCCTAAGTCTAAATAATATCGTGAGCTCACGTAACAGCACGAATCCACATATTTACTGTGCAAACAACTGTCACACACGTGACAGAACAATTTAATTTTACAACAGAATGAAAAATTTTAAAAAATGGAACCATACTTGAAGGCGAAATATGTGAACGTGAGCACGTGATGTCATGAAATAAGTCCAGACGATCCAGAAAAAAAAACGTGACAGCACACGTGAGCAGCATGACATGATAACAGTTTGAGCCAGGTTCATGAGTCGACCATACTATAAGCAAGTCTAAATAATACATTCTACATCTTTTCCACGTGGAGTGAGCGTGCGTGCCATCACGTGAACTCACGTGATGGTATAGTCTGTAGTCAGTGTTGAAATTTCCTTAACTTATAGAAATCACTGTTCAGTGTATCATTGCAGTTCTATATATCAAATTTCCCTGACAATTCCATGGTTTTCCAAGGAATGTGAGATTAACCCTAGTTGATTCGTGTGTTTTCAGTGGTCACAATGTCATCCCCTTCAGTCATACTAGCTATAATTATAACCACCATATTGATTAATTAATTCATTTAAAATGATTATTAAATAATGCCTGAAGGGGTTAAACTTCGTATAAAATTGTCCATAAAGTTTGTAGTAAAAAAGCAAGTAAAATGTAGTCAAAAAATACGTTTTTTTTCCCCCCCAAACGTTTAGAAACTTTTCCAGCTATATTTACGAGTTTGTTGCAAATTTGGTACTTGTTTCACCGATGCTATTGTTTTTTTTTTATCCTTCTAGCTGGCCTATAGAGGACAGCGTATCAAAGTGATGCATCGTGTACAGTGTAGACGTGCAATATAGCACTTTCGTTTTCATCTAAACTTGGAAAGTAATGGAGCGCTGAAGAAATATATCCTCAACTTGAATACAACCTTTTGATTGCAATGGTCGTCATCAGCCATATATATGGGTCATGCCCACCTATTGCAGTTTCTGCCAACCCATGGCAGAAAGAAAGCTGTTGTCTGGTATATAAGAAAACGAAAAAAAAAACAAAGATCACGAACAGTGCTGCCATAAAAGCGAGCCAAATGGCAGTCACACAAGACAAATGGTCACTTGAGGTTAAGGCCTGGACTTTTCAACAAACTTTACAACGAGCTTGTCAACGTTTCTCACAAACCCGTGGTAAGCATGCGCCAAAAAATAAGAGAAAAAAAAAAACAACAGAAATACTTGGGCTATTACCCTACGAGACTCCTAGATTCAATTTTCATCAATCAAGTGGACTTGGAATTACCTTTCTGAAAGCCAAATGACTTTTCTTATTTCGACCACAAAAAAAAAAACAAATACAAATTAGTTGCATGCCCCGAGACCACTTGTTGAAATGTTTTCCAAGAAATTCTTGGTGGGCAAATAAAAAGTATAAGACAACTTTATAAAAATCAGGAAATTGTTAAAAATCAGTTAATGGAATTTAATGAAAATTCGTACAAATGTTGTCGTTCTCTATACTTTCGAATTTAAAACAAGGGATAAATAGGGAATCTTTTTTGCATCCTACTCAAGTAACAACGTACAAATTTTCATTAAATTCCAATAATAAATAACCATTTTATGATTTTTATAAAGTTGGCTTCACTTTTCATTGACCCACCCTGTATATAATGTACATTCGCTATGATGAGTAGACAATATCTGTAGTGATTTAAATGTAATGGTAATTTAAGCCCTATACAGACTACCGTCATGTCACGTGAGATCACTAGCTTCCATTTTTAACGGTGATATCGCCCAGTAAACAAACAAACTGTTGTCACACAAGTGTTTAGCACAATGAAATTTTACAACAGAATAAAAAAAAATGAAAAATGGTACTTGAGGACGTGATGTCACTTAGTATGTACACTAGACATTCGGACAAATCTAGTCCATATCACGTGAGCAAACGTGACGTGATGGTAGTCTATAGCCATGCAGCTTTGTTTACTACAGACCAAATTTGAATTTAGATATCCATGGAAAAAAGGATGTCTTATTTCAAAATCATTTATTAAGAAAATGCACTAGAATTTCGAGAATTTCGCTGTATTTTTTAATATATAATGCGTTCAAGCACTCCCAAATCAGGAATATTTTACCAACACAGAATTACAATTTAAAATTTGCATAGTTTAATGTTTTTAGAAAAAATCTTGACAAGTAAAAATTGCAAAATTAGGTCATCAACGACGTTAAAGAAATGTGGGAGGTTTTGCGTGACTTGTTTTTCTGAATCTTACATAATTTTTTGTATAATTTATACAAAAAGACAAGTAATCGTGCATAAAATATATAAAATTACCAAAACATATCCAAAAAACATGGGAATGTTTTTAAGATAAAAGTAAGAGTCAGATCCGTCATTGGTTTATCAAGAAATAAAATACGAGATTTAAATGAGTATTTTTTTTTAAAAAATGTGCGAAAAACGTTAAGTTGGTTAGATGAATTTCATGTTGAATTTATGTCAAAAAAGGTTGTTTTGTAAATGTCTTTCGGACAGGTGTATACTGATGGTCTGGATTACATTTGTGATTTAACCACATGGGGTAGATGGAATGGAGTCATGCTTAGCTGTGCCGAACCATAAAAAAATTGGGAGAGAAAGGAGTTAAAAGGTGAAAGAGGTCATCCCCCGACCCCCTACTCTCAATATCGCCATTTCCTAGCCTTAAAAAAGCTTTTCAATTTTAGAGTAAGAAATAATAGCGCGCTTTTCTACCTTGGGTGGTCCTCTCTTGAAACCACGAAAAAGCAATTCTTTACAGAATGAAAACTCTTTAAATTGATAGAAAAAAAAAAAAAAGAAACAATAACAACGTGCAATATAAGTGGATAAAATGGGAAATCAAGGTGAAAGGCGCTTGAATGAATTAATACGTTCGGATTCGTCGCACTATTCAATGGCAATCAAAATGCAAACGTGCATGACGAAGGCCTATTTTGAATTTAAGCGTTAGATAATGGGCCAATTGCAGCAATGACTTCTGTTCAAAGAGTATGAAAAATTACAAGTTTTTGCCTCTTTTTATTTCAATGGGAGAAAAAGTACTCACGCTAGAGAAATACCAGTTATGGTACGATAGAACCTGTCTAACATAATATTTTTGGGATCATGGGATACATGTCTACCTATGGTAGGATTTTTTCGAAGATCTTGCACTCAATTTCAGGAATAACACGTATTCAGGAAATATTTCCATCAAAAATCTGCATTTCCTCGTAACATTTTTTCCCTACAGTAGAAGTTATCTACAATAATAAGTTTACTCTTTGGACCAGGGAAAAATATGCTTTTAGACAGGTTCATCTGTAAACATGCAACAGTGTATACAGTCCCAAAATAGGCAATTTCTCCTTTTTGAATCCATCATGAGTCACTAGCTATTGGTCGACACTATTTACGCAGCCTCAAAATAGGGAATTTCCCCATTGTTTTCAATCATTATACATGTGTATATGTATGAGTAAGTAGTTATTGGGTATCACGAGCAAAGTTTAATTTCCCTGCCATTTTCGATATTTTTTGCAGTTAAATTATTGATATTCCCTTAAAAAAATCAATGGGACAAATAAAAATTATTAAAAAATCACTTTATGGAGATTTACAATTTTACACATGGGTCTCAAGTCGGGACCGGCACATTATATTATTTAAGAGAGGATTACACATGATTACTTTAGACAGGTTCTACTGTAAAGTCAAAGTCTATAATAACATACACAGTACATCCAAAATCGTATATACCTCTGGCATTCCGAAGAGTATATTTTACATATACATTGTCAAGGTATAATAATATAGTGTCGTGACATTTGACATTTTTAAATTGACGGGTATACATTTGTAACCAATATTCGGTTATGACACCATGCAGCACCTGCTCATGATGGAGTAAATGTCAGTAACGATTAAAACTCGGTTATTATAGGTCCATCAATTGGTTTGATAAATATACACGACAGAAAAAGCACGATTATAGGATCACAAAAGTTGGTGTATATTAACCGCAAAGACTCCTACTATTTACCTATATAAAGCAGGTGCAATTTCATGGCAATAATACCAAGTTATTTGAAATTCTATACAAGTGTAGCACGCTGTTTTTTTTGTTGGTTACATTGGGATTGGTTGATTTTAAGATGGGATTTTGCAAGTAGACATGATCTCCATGCCCACGAAAATGTCAGGTGGAATTGAATCGAAACCTGATCCCATCAAAGTCAGAGCTTGGATATATATACCCCTGATTTTGAAGTCAATATACCCAAATGCCAGGCTGCATTCCTAATGACCCGATAAGCTTAAATTGTAAAAAAAAAGTCCAAGTCACACTGCAAATTTAGGCGAGAGTACAAAAGCCCAAGCGCGGCTTAAATAACCCAAAACCGCTTTGTATACATTTTCTTTTACGATTGACTCTTTAAGGTGTGTGTGTGTGTGTGTATACCTGATGGGAGTCGGTTTCTTTTCAACTCCTAAATGCAGCGAAATACAAAGGTAGATTAGAGGCAGTAGCCACAACCCATTCACATTCATGATGTAGTCAAATTATCCATTGTTGACAAGGGGACCCTTTCGAGGGGGGTGGGGGGGAAGGGAGAGATGAAGGGGGTGGCCGATTTCACGTACACACACTCTTATCAGCAAAAAAGTTATTTGTTGTATCGCCAGCCAAGAAATTCTTGATAAAAAGCCACTGCCTAGAAATGGCTACCTGATATGGCCAATGTTCCAAGAAGGACTCGTTACAATACATACAATTTTGACCTAAAAGTGCAGTATCGAGATAGACTGCCTACCATATTGATGTCCTCTTACATACATGTATAGGAAGACATCAATTTATAGCTTAAAATTCAAAAAAATTATTTTTAAAAGACATCTTTAAGCTGGCTACGGACTATCATACCGTCACGTGAGCTCACGTGATTACACATACGCTCACACCACGTGAGAAAAAAAAATGTAGAATGTGTTTAGTATTTGTTTGTCATGCTCCTCACAGTCTCGCTACACAAATCTGCCCTCACGTTTTTTTTCTTTTCAAGCTCGTCTACATTCTTTGTGACATCACGTCCTCACGTCCATATAAAACTGCAGGCTACAGACTACCATCACATCACATGATTTCTCGTGATGGAACGCATGCATGAGCAAGCCTCGTGAAAAAAAAAATTTAATGCACTTTTTGCGTCACGTGAGAAGCATGACGTGATAACAGTGCGAGCCCCATACAAGTAAGTATACTTACCATGCTATGCAATTCAAAACAATTATAAAACATGCATGCGTTCCATCACGAGAGCTCACGTGATGTGACGGGCATGGTCTTTGTGTGTCAGCAGTTTGTTTACTATAGGCGATTAAAAATGTGGACTCGTGCCATCACGTGAGCTCACGCGAGCTGATTGTATAGTCTCTATATAGAGCAAGCTTAATACACGTATAATCCCAGCCATGCGTTTTATCCAGATGGCTAATGTTCAGTATACATGTGCATATATCTTATTTCGTCTTAGGCAAAATTCGTGACCGGGACTAATTCCACGTGCCTCTTCCAGTGATCATAAAATCCAATTTATTCCTGGGATCAACAAATCAACATTTTTTCACCAATTCCGAGACGCACCCCCCGAGAGAGTTCATCTTTCAATTTTCCAGAGGTCAGCTTTTGAAAGCGTCGACCTTTCAAATTTTGAACTCGTTAAAAATGCAACCACCTGTGGTCAAAAGTATGTGTTTTCTCCCAATTCAACATTTCAGCGTCTTTTCAGCGGTGGTTTCCTCCTCGCTCCACATTCGCCAAATACAATTGTGCGTGTGTGTGTGTGTATCTATGGCGCTCGACTCATAAAGTTAAGCCACCGAGTAGTAAATGGGACATAATGTGGTTTATGGACAAACATAAACATAGTAATGAAAACAAAGCATGTGTTTCGCGCCAATATCACACACACACGTTTCGAAGGGGATTCTGCGAATATCTGCGAAATTAAAAGCGTTTAAACTCTGCTCCTACAATAAGGTAGGGGGCAGATTAAATACCCATCCCACGTAATTAGAATCGATAAACATTCAGATTCCCGTCGCCATATCTAACAGCATAGGGCTCACAATTCCCACCACTATCTGCTAATGATTATGGTAGATAATATAAAACGACGAAGGTATATTACAGGTTCCAAAATGACACCACTTTTACATACGAAGACTACATGTACATGTATGTGAATATTTCAAACCTGAAACTTCTGTATCGAGCGTGATATGACACCCTCTAGAGATCAAATATATGCAACTTGCATGATATATACAAATTTTGGTGAATCAGGGGACAAACATTTTACCATTATATATCACTGTCATGAATCGAGGTTTGTACTATCATTTTGTTATCTATAATTATATAATTGAAAAAGTTATACAACTAATATTCCTCCTCTTACTATAAAAATTGCTATGATGATTTTCATTTTCGAGCAATAGAATACAAAAATTCATATGATCACTGGTCGACATAAATATACTGATATCAGTAAAATCTTATATTGATATAAGTAAATTATATACTGATATTAGTATAACCAAACTGATAACAGTCTGAGCTATACTGAACTTTATATATACATGTATATACATGTATATACATATCTAATATATCAGTACATAATACTGATATATGTAGGCAATATTTAACTGATCCCACTATAGGCCTATATCCCATACCAGTATATCAGCATAAATTATAGTTGTATCAACTGAAGAGATACTGATGTCAGTATGGCATAACAACATCAGTATAAGCTATCATATACTGATTACTGATATCAGTGTTTTATTTCGCCAAGGGTAGACTAAATAATTGAATAATTCTGGATTTAAGTGACAGTGTGCTATACTACTCTTTCGCATAGGTGATATGGAGAATCTTATATATGCCAAATTCAAAGGGATAAAAGAATGAACCATTGAAAACCCTGCAGGCTTTAGACCTTATAGACAACATTGATTACAGTTTACTTCTAGTACAGCAGCGACCCGAGTGTTCATTTCATTCTCGATTCACACGGCCCATTACCATGCATCGTGCTCGTTGATGCAATTCCACCATGGCATAAAAGAGCCTCTGATATTAAGCTTACGTTTCTTGCCTATATATATATATATATATGGACGTAAAAAAACACCGGGCAAAGAAGCTATAGAAGAAGAAAAAAACAATCAGCGCTTGCAACAAAATAAGTTGAAATTTAAGTTGGCTTTTTATTTTCATTTTATTTTAAGTTGATCAAAATCCCTTTTGGAAACGGCGCTTGTCGAGAGTGGTTGCGATAGCTCTTTCTTAAGCCGCTCGTTTTCTAGAGATGCTCTGGAGAGAGACAGAGGCTCCGATAAAGGCCCCATATATAGGATGTGCTTGTTTTTGCCAGGGAGTAAATAAAGCCGGGGGTATTATCATTGCCTGCAGCATCAGCACCATCATCAGAAACGGTATAAAAGCGTCGCCAAAAAGCTGGACTTATGGGGGCTTTAAGGCGAGCGAAGGGAAAACGCAAAGCTGCGACGAATTTAGCGAAAACCCTCATTCTGGGGCCACAAATACTTAAATAATGATTTCGGTGAAAATGGGCTAGCAAATGGAAAATCGAGCCCTGGGCTTTGCAGATTGTACGCTGCATGCTGACAACAACACCGCTGCATGGTTCAAAGTTGGTAATTTATTCCTCAAAGTGACACACTTATCAGGAATTAATTTGAACTTTAGGCTCCTGCAACCCCCCCTTCCACTATACATGCATGCAACGTATCAAAAAACTTAACATCTTCGTCGTAATTTAAGGAAAAAGGAAGTTTCTGTCCTATAGGACACCAGGTGTTTATAAATAAAATGTCCTAGTTTATCCCCATGTTCCGTGATAATGGCATTATCACCTGCGACTGGGGGTCTCATCCAAAATAACGAGAAATTTCATCAACTTCATGGCAATGCCAACACTGCTATTAATCAGCTAACATGTCATAGATTAAAATGTATACCCACTTCAGAATATGTGTGGGGGGAGTCATATATACACATTAGTAACTGAGGCATTTTAAATACCACAATTAATATTTATTAGTTTTACAGTCGGCGCTCGATATAACGAACGCTAAGAGGATGGGACATTCGTTCGTTATGCTGAGAGATCTGTTTTTACACATTTTTATTTCACTCCTTGTGGCTTTTCATGACACGTACCTAGCAAATTTTTACCAACTGAAACGATTTGCCTCAACATTCACGAGTATGCTTCAGTCTTCTTGAATAGCCCAAATATATATTTTTTGCCAAATTCTGAAGAGAGTATATACACCAAAGCTGCTTGTTGAATTTTTTGTAGTATTTGAAGTACGCCTTATAAATAAACGTTAAAATGTTTTTAAGATTCAGAACTTATAAAATTCAATCCTCAAAATCAATCAAACTGAATCCTATACGACATCGAATTGCCGATCGTTATAAACAGTCATTTATAATATTGTATAGGATAATATATGAAGGGACAAGCAGAACAGTTTGTTATATCGAGCTGTTGGTACTACAGAACGTCCTTTATATGCAAATACTGTTCGTTATATCGATAGCAGACTAGCGAAAAATCCAAACAGTACCAATGTGTTGTAAAAAAGTAAGTAGAGCAACTTTCGACAGGGAGATTCAGTATGTTCACTATAGTCCATCAGCTCCTTATAAACAGCGCCCTTCTAGTTTATTGCAATGTGTTCAAGTGGCCGTGCACACACTGGTTGTTCTGTTATGAAAGAGGTGCAATTTTTCGGCTTTCAACATCAGAAATTTGGTGATTTTAACATGAATGCATGCATGGGGTCATCTTGTCTTGAGTCCAACTGTCACGAGGGAGCTTTAGCATTTCGACACATGAATAATGGTCAAGAATCCTTGCATCAGAATAAAGCCATGTATGCAAAAGAAGGCATTCATTTCTTATCTCATAATCAGCTCCATGCAGCAATGACTTATGACTATAGGACCTACACTTTCATGCTCCATGGCATGCATGCAACTTGGGTCATTGAAAAACGAAGAAATAGTATAACTTTTTCCCAGACAACAACATGTCTGGGTCAGTCTGCAGCCAAAAATAAAGCCATGATGAAGTGGACTCGATGGTCACGAGTAAAATCTTTCAGCAGTTTAATGCCACTCCAAAGCCACAAAAGCAACGGCATTGCGTGTTTAGAAAATGGATTTCATTCCTTCTAATAACTCTTTGGGAAAAAATTTGGCTAAAAGCATTTACCAATTTATATACGCTGGATATGGCCAATGGATGCACTTTGGAAAATGCATTTTCCCCAAGCAGCAAACATCGAATCCAACGTCATTGGGTCTATATATACTGCCATGGAATTATAGGCAGTCGTAAACTGTCTTTGGGATAAATGTGTAATACGTATCACTCTCAGCAGCCAAATACGTCAACGGTGGTGTATAATGAAAAGACACATTAAAAATAATTTCTCTGACATTGTGTCCAAGTGTCAATAAGCATTTCATCCTATTGAAGATTGGACATTTTGCAGTTGAATCTTCTAAATCTAGAAAATATCTTAAACTGCAACGTTAAGAACCACACTCTTTATATTGACAATGAATCATTCAGAGATTTCAGGAAATTTTTTAAGAATATTTCCGGATAATACAGAGATTTGCTATTAAATTGTAGGATTTCAAGTAGGCCTATCCGATCTTAATATTACCACTTACCATATCAACCAATCTGTCATTTCAGAATTCCAGGACATTTCCTGATTTCCAGGATTTCCAAACCTCCAGTATCAGTTTTTTTTTAATTTACCAGTACAATTAAAATTTGTTTTTATTACATTATAAAAGCATTACAATTAAGAATTTTCATCACCGTGGATCCACCAAAAGGAGATTTTTTTCACAGTACATTTCCAGGATTTCAAGCTTCCAATAAATTTCCAGTACATTATTACATCCAAACATCAATCCAGTGAAAAAAAAGTGGTAAATTTTGGTGGCATGTTATTATTGAAAACCAGAACATGTTAATGTACTGTACACTAATAAAAACATACACCAAGGAGAAACTTCAGCATCAACTGATGTTTAGCAAGAATTTCAAGAATAATTCCAGACTTTTTTAAAGTGCAAAAATCCCTGACTTTCCAGACGTCCGGACCATGAATTTGTACTCAAGAAACTACAAGTTGTATACAAGAAAGAAACCCATAATGTTATAGGGCAAATACGTTATACTGTTTCAGTTTCGTGTTGCCATCTATGGGCATCGCCTATAAACGGGGTTAAACTTCAAACTATAATGTAGGTCATTAGTTGAATCCCATGGCGAGGGTTTTAATCACGGTGTAATAACACCAAGATGCGCATTTGTTATTTTATTACGTTCACCACGTGGCATATTAATGGAGCCACCTGCTTAACGTGAATCTGGGAAAGTTGCTCTTATTCCCTGGCCCTAAAAATCTGGGATTCCTAGTTTTAATTATTTATTTTTTCTTCCCCCAAATCGTGTACTTTAAGCCCTGCCAGTTTGCACTGCATGCAAAGCCCAACTAAAAATAAAAAGTCCTCCTGGCGTTCGTAATCAACAGTTAATAAATATTCGCCAGAACGATTAGTTACATAAACCAACCATTTTGCATCCAATTTCAATCTTATCGCCTACAAATGGCCTTGTCCAAATTCCCACATCTACACTTGACATTACGAGACACGTTGTATATACACGGTTACAACGAAATAGCAAATCAACGTCGATTTATTATATTAGCACATCGTTTACTCGCTAATAAATAACGCAAGATGGAGCCACATTACTTCCTACAATAGTTTTGAAAAATATAAAATGTATACTCCGAATTGTTTAAAAAATACTGTTGTGTCAAAATGCACACTGAAAGTTTATACTACACAAGCATTTTGATAGGATTTCGAAAGACAAAAATGATTTGTCGTATTGTAAAAATCGAAAATATATCCAATTTAATAATCCAAATAAATATTTCCTGAAAAATTATGTTTCTAGTATATACTCAGTATTTCATAATCCATAATTTTCCATGAAGTTATATGAAGTATATCCCGATGTTAATATAGCATTTCACGAACACTCGATCTGCATTCAATGCCAAACAACTTCCCACTTGTTCATATTAATTTTCCCATCACATTTTAAAAATTTGGTTTATATTTCTTTTTCCTAATTAACTTTTGACCCTTGATCAAGCATCGTTAGTGGTTCTATAACAAACTTTGGTGAACAAGTTTGGCATTGGGTGGTCTCAGAAAACCTCATGAGCCATTTATAAGGGTATATATTCAGTATACTTAAAACCAGAGTTATTATGAAACCATGTTATGAAACCAGAGTCAATTTTTAATATTAAAATATATTCGTATATTGATTGATGAAGGGTAATTTAGAACAAAAAAAAATACAGTGTATGCAATATCGTTAGACAGTGTTTGTAAATGACTATTGTGTTGAAATACATGTCACCAAAACATGGAAACAATGAAACAACTAACTTGAAATCAATGTTTTCGTAGAACATAACATGTTTACGAATAAGTTTACCGGAAACTGAGCTTAGGGGGTGGATTCCATGCTCAAATTTGAGCATTTTTTAAAAAAAAATATATACATGTATATATATTTCGTTTATTTCAATGCAGCAACAGCAATTTAGCAAATTTGTTGTCGAAGTTAAACCCCAACTTCCTTATACTGTATACTGCGTTGTAACACCGAACATATTGTACGTTGCAATGATAACGGAAATGGCTTACTGACAGACGGTTAACAGATGCTATTTTGTGTATTTGTAATTGTCTAATCCCAAAGACGTGAATGTATACATGTACATGATGCTGGAGTTAAGAAACGAGCCATGAATGCCAATTATGCCAACATGTAGTTAAGACTACGATTTATCAAAAGTCGAAAACAAGAACCATGATGAAATAAAAATTCGTGGAAAATTTAAGACTATATGGGATTTTCCTCGAAACATGTACCATGCAAGTATAGTCTTAATTTTCGGCCTATAAAGTTTCAGACAGCATGGCGATAGTCCAATTTTCGTACATGGTAAAAAGTATGAAGAAAGCATCGCCTTTTGCAGATAAAGTCTAGGATCAAGGGTTCAAAGGGTGACTATGGAAAGGCATTGACACCCACGAGAGGTCTCAAATTTCCCTTCTGCGTATATACATGTAGGCCTGTTATTTTTGTTTCTGAAGGGTGTTGTTTGTGGCTTTCTGCAGATGTACCCACTTTTTTCCAAGCACACATGGCCCTTTTCCTGCTCCACCAATTTTCATGCGGTCTAGCTTGTAATAGCTGTTGCACCCTTATTTTGCTTAGACTTAGTGCCAAATTACGAGACCAACATGGCTTTTCAATTCCCCATCCGCCCCAAAACAACTTTTTACCCACAAAATAAAATTTTAAAAACAACCTAATTTTATACGTGTTACATATTTTCGAAAACGTATATAAGTTTCGAAAAGTATATATACTGAAATATTTTTGTAGCGACGTTACTTGTATACCATATTATTTGCCCTTGTCAAAATCAACAGTTATACTTAATTAGTTTACTTTTCTGAATACTAAGTGCATACATGTACTAAATTGTATACTTATTTCGACAACAGAACTGAAAATCAAGTATACTTTTCCTAGTATGACTGTACATGGACTGTAAAGTGTATACTTATAAGTACACATAAGCCACTATATATATAAGTAAACAAAAGCATACATATATAACACCAAATCCTGCAGAAATTAGGAACCTCTACATAGCGATGACCCTGGAAGTAGCGATAGCTCGCAAATGGCAATTTGTGTATGGTCATCATTTTAGCTGAAACTTAAAATAGCATTATCCCTCCAAATAGCACAACTCTTGGTCTCAGCAGTTTTTGCCAGTCACAGGTTTTGGTGTATAAAGTAAGCCTATACCAAATTGTTCCAAAAAGTGATGAAAATATATCGGAAATTAGTCGAATTTATAATATTGAAACATTATACTGATGTGCTTTCAAACGTTGACAAAATACTTTGACACATGACAATAATTTCAAAAATAGTTTAGGCTGAGATGATGAGGGAAATAACAAAGATATGGCTGTCATGCACATCAACTCGTGCATAATATACAATATCAAAGTTTCAAAGATGAGCTCATCCTTAAGGTCATGTAAAAATGTGAACAAAAAATATCTGCCATTCGTTTCACGATTTACTGCTTATATTAGGTCGACGTAAATATATATATATGAAATTCGAAGCGACTATTTAAACCAGAAAAAAAAGGGAAAAAAAAAGTACAGACCTGCAGCTTGTTCGGCATATTTATGTTCGTAAAAGATAATATATGAGCCAAGATAGTACGGAGCAAAAGAAGCTAGGGGTCTTCTTCCCAGAAAATGAACCATTGTAACAAGGCGTACGTCTGATTTACGAGCAAAATGTGCGTATCCATACGAAAAAACGAAAAACAGGCCATGACTATATGTATGAGAAACCCATGGTCCGAATTTCGGCCAGTTCTAAGATGTGCTAGCAAAAGTAGACATTGATAAAGTGACCACATATTGAAAGTGGCACACACAACCACCACAGAAATGCCATTACTTTAGCAAATAAACAACGAGTATTGCATGTGGACTGCTTCGATATTGTATACGTGAAATTCAGACAACCGATATTGCCAAAAAACCTATACATACACTTCAAGTGTATACATCCCTCGTACTGATACCATTGAAACCTAGATATTAACACCAAAAAACCCCAATAAATTCTTGATATAGGATTCAGTTACAGTTTAATCGAGTGTACAGCTATCAAGTTATCTACCTTGAAGTATATTACCAATTTCAAACTTTCCAAAACTTAACATGTCAAAATGAAAGATATGACAATTCAGTAACAAATGTAAACCGATGCAAAAATCGCTTTCTACCATTTGGACCCCCCAAATTATATTCAGAAACATGCATAGCATAACAATCAGTAATACATGCACTCAATATAGACCTATACACGAGTTTACACATGTCAGTAACGTCAAATTTTCATGCATGTACATATTTTTACATATTAACGTATAGTATCGTATACATGTACATCTGCTGGCAGTGAAACAATTATCAAAATGGCACACTGTATGGGTCAAGTATATATAAAAAAATCAAGCTTACAAAGAATCTATTATGTCACTAGCAATTTTAATACTACATTGTATATAATTACAGTTTGATTTTGTATACTGACAATGTCCTAAAAACTGCATTTTATATCAGATCAAATTTTAACTAAACAATTAATGCATGATTTTCCATATAAATACGTTAAAATTATTTTGACAAAGGGTATAATATACTACAATCATAATGGATTAGCAGCCATGGACTGGACACGTTTAGTGTCATTTTAGTGCCTTATATGATCACCAGATGGTGGTACCATCCCAGCCCTACCAAAATGACTGGAGGAAGGCCTAAACTGACCACAATAATGACTGGAGGAAGGACTAAACTGACCATAATAATGACTGGAGCAAGAACATCGATTACAATTTGCCTTCGGAAATATCGAGCTTTGGTGTAAAAATCGTGTTAAAATACCACAATGTTGAAGGTGTCAAATATAAATTGCTGTTATACGATTGTTATCTAAATGTATGTTGGAAAAGCTGGACATCCTGCAGCTGCATGCAGTGGAGTTTTTCATATGGTAATTGACACAAAGCACCATTTTGATATGACGTAATATTGAAGCACACATCTTCAGGAATACAGAAATGAAGAAAACAAATAATAAATAGTAACTCCTCAACAGTATTGGGGGGGGGG
>JAQGCC010000537.1:0-34790 GCA_034698905.1 Xestoiulus laeticollis
GTTAAACACACTATGAAGGTAAAGGCCATTTACGGACTTAAATGTCCTTTAACTCTATAGTCTGTCCGTAGTATAAGATTATGTTGAGGACCACTGTTTGGCGCCTGCTGCCCTAGAGGACTGCGGACCTCAGTTTGAGAAACACTGGTTTAGATTTTAACGGACGATATATCCAATTGGGCAGGAAAAGCAAATCCCAAGATTGGAAAATGGAAGTATATTTACAGTATAAAATTATACTCTCTCCAGATTAGCAATCAAAGGAGGCAATACATGACTGTTATCTTCCATAGTCCTTGATGCTTTAGTTTTACAGTATATCAAAGACATTGGAAATGGTACAATCTGACAGCAAGTAATCGTTAAATCAGGAAAACCAAGTCGTTTTTGATAACTCGGAGTTTGCACGCAAACCAGCTTTTTATCGTAATTGGACGCGTTTATCCAGACCATCAGGTTCATACGCTATAAATAACTTCAGACGTAATTAATTTACTTATTTTTAATACATTAAATTAATATTAAATTATGTAAATTTACTGGCATATTTACACAAGTGGAACGTGCTGCGTTTACTTTCGTGTGAAAAAGTTCCGATAAAGAGTCATCCGGCATCCAATCTTGTAGAGTTTGTATCTGCGAACACAATTCTCCAGAACGAAAATGTTGATCGATCTGTTGGGTATGCAAACGGCCGTACATTTACTAATAACTATAATGAAGTAGTTTTGCAATGTAAAATTATCTAATTATGATCATATAAGAACTTAAGGTGGAATGCAAGACCAATTTATGACCGATATTGGATGCAAAGCATCATAATCATGTGAAATGCTTCAAATGCTAACGCGTAAAATTGTTCTAAGAATATGCAAGCTAAATGTTGTCTTTATTCAAACTGGTGAAAGTGGACAGAGCTGCATAGATTTATTTGCTGGTACTACACGATTTCGGTGATGGAAATGTTAGTTCGCCTTGGCATGATTCTTTGTAAAATCATAACAATTTAAAAAAAAAAGTAAATTAATTCCAAAATCATAAAGTTGTGTTTTGCAGTTAATTTTAAAATTATTGGCATTGACAGTAAACAGACGCAGTTTCAACACGTTTCCCTGGCATGCTAGCTATACAGTGAGCTTGACCAGGGGTAATTACTTAACGCTATGCCTGGGCTATCTCGTCCTGCCTTTCTCGCTCTCAGAAACCTAACGGGGGAATTCCACTTATTTCCTCGGCTTCATTATTCACCGAATCTGCTAGCTTGACATCTACATCTCCCTTTGGCTGCCAAGAATGCGGATTGGTTGGGTGGCTGGGTGCAACCCGTGCAGCGTGTGGCCAGGTGTTTGTCTTCAGGGACTCGCTAGGCTCTGAACTCCTTAACCTTGCCTTCTCCGCTTTTGCAGCTCTGCTCTGCCACCTTCGATCCGTCCAAAGCTCGCTTCAGAGATGCCAGTATTTTTTTTCTTGTTCTTGTTTTCATTGTTTTGCTGCGGAGCGGGCATTACTTTCGGTTATTAGCTGTCAGTGACATTCGGCTCTGCAGCGACGTTCTGCACCGTTGCACTCAATTACGGTGAAAGTTTAGCGCAAGTTGAACCGAAGCAGTGAGCTTGCATAGACACAGCTTGTGCAGCCGGGTCGAAATATTTTATAATTAGGTAAGAAAAACGGCTTCATCAACCGTGTTGATGAAACTCGAGGAAAGCAACGGTTTCCCTCAAAACAATAGCTGGATAGTTGGGGCTTCTGTTTCTGACAATGACTTGGGTAGGAGAATTTCTACGGCTTCACCCAGAAGCAGATTTCTCTTCAGGGTTGTTCCCTGTTCCCTCCAAAGTCTTGTTGAACCGATTCTACTTTGAGGCACTTCCATGGCAGTTGCATTTCAGTTTATATGATTAATAGTCTGTATGGACCATGGTTGGATGATGAAAACTGATTTTACAAAGAAAGGGCCAGAACGTTATAACTGGAAAGTGTGACCTTATCTTTAACTTGGACCTACGACCCACGTTTGATGGTGACGTCACCATTGTATGTTAAACATTTTTATAGGTTTATTTGAACTGGTTGCAGGCCCGGGTTCATAGCCTTTTCTGACTTCATAAGCTCCCTTGGCATATTACGTAAGGCAATGTTTGTTAAGAAGGTAACATGGGGGAGTGTGATGGTCGATGCTCGGTGGCATATTTCTGGAGGTTTATTTTGGATTATTTTGAGTGAGAAGCTAATGGTTGCTTCAGGTAGACAGACAGGTAGGCAGGAGGGGTTTAGCGAGGAACCGGTGATGTGCGCGACTCAGTCAGTAAGGCATTTCGCGGGCTCTGGCTCACCTGTGCAGGTGTATCACCCCCTTGCCCTCCTCCTCTGATCTACTCGAGAAAGGAGAGTCATGAGGATGGGAAGAATGATGATGGATGGGTGCACGAGTTTGGGAGACACCTGATGGACAGATTCATTCCTTCGGCTGATTAATGCTGCCCACAACCATTTGTTTCTCGGTGCAAAAGCCCGCGTCATGTTGGAAACAACGGCAATTGCCAGCTCACGGCGGGCTTATGGCCGTGCATTAACAGCGAGGTTAGTTAGCACGATCGGTTTTGTACTTTCACTCTTCGGCGTTTCGTGCCAAAAAAATGTCGTACAGGCTTTTGAATTTGTCGAACAGGTACTATTGGGTAGGACCTCCCCTCGTATGTCTCCGGGGCCTATCTTGTGGAAGGGCTACCATGTATTAGATGAATCCCCTAAAACAATTCCATGCATTTGAAAAAGTATCATTTGCGAGTTATCGATTGTTTAAAAAGTGGTTGCTATGTTATTAAACTTGTCTCGAAAAATATTTCGTGATTGGCTGTTAACAAGTCTGCTTCAAACCCTCCGAGGTATATAGATTTGAATGTTACATGAAATGTAGTCATTCTGATGATACATTCAAAAAAATTCCGTGTCAAACTTTCTTTCTAGGACGTTACTTTTGAATCATGAACATAGTTTGGACCTCATGATTTTTTTTAATGCACCAATGCTAATGTCCATAATCATCAGCAGCTCTGATGAGAGGTAGCATTAAATTAGGAGGATTTCACAAAACATCTACCTGCCCAGAAATGCATCAGCAATTTTATTTCATGTTTTTTCAATAACATGCAATCTCAACTTCACTTAATGTACCATTTGATTAGATGGTAACTTAAGCCTAGCTGATAAGTGGCAACAATAACCATTTCCAAGCCTCAAGAAATGCATTGTCCATTAACCAGGATGGATGGAAGTTTTGAGCCTCGACATCTCCATGTATATGCAAAATGGCCTTTTCGGATTAAATTGATTGCCGGGCTTACCGCGAGGCTCTTTTATGGTAATCGGCCATCAAGAGTGGGCTGGAGAGAATGTCTTTGAAAGAAAGCCAGCTTGAGCGAGTGATGCCCGGATTGACTCGATTTGCGGTGTTAGATTAATTAATTTAGCCCGGCAATCTTTTCACACAGTTGCCCTTTGAGAACCCTCCCCTCTCCCATATTCCCTTACGCAACTTTTGATATCTTTTCTTCTCCCTGGCTCGTCTATTGTTCGGGCTATAATTGATGTTAAAAGTTTTGGTACATTTAGTGAATAGTTGTTTCTGTTAAATGCAGCTAATGTTTAAATTGAAGAGAAAGGGTGGGTTGGTGAGAACGGACTGACTGCGCTAGGTGAAACTGGGAAGTGACTGTTGGGTGATAGACAATGTTGATTAATGATTGTCATTTCACTCCAACAGAGGAATCCCCCTCCTGTCTCCTCCTTCTTCCCCCTTTTTTTTTTGCTTGAAAACTGCATCAGCTTTTGTTTGTAACAAAGTCATTTTGACTTGAGTGATGTTCAATTCAATTTCGTTCACACCTTATTCCAATTTATGCAGCTGAGGTTAGCAAAACAGTACTTAGGCTAATTAGCGTGATTGCTTTTCAAACTCTGGAAACTGGCTCTCTCTCTCTCTTCACGAAACCCCTGGTGGACCCAGCCTCTCTCTTGGAGGTGGAGAGCTCGTTATCACGATCGTGGCCATGGAACTCACATGTCCAGATTGCAGAGAAGGACATGCTGATAGAAACCATTGTTCTGTCAACTGGTGTAATTAAGCTTGTTATATAGCCAGAAATGCACGGAAACTGAAACCATCTAGTCCGAGTCGGGTTCAGAAAACTGCAAAAAATCTAAGAAAACCTAATGAGTCCCAGGGTTCGTACAGGCCCTTGAAAGTCCTAACTTTTGCTTGGATGAATTTCAAGGCTTTGAAAAGTACTTACTTTTTTTATAAATCAGTCGGTGCTTTAGGAAATTCTGATGATCAGATACAAGTTTATTTGATATTTTTTATTTTTAAAAATGTGGTTAATTTATTTTTGGATAGTTTTCGACCTGTGTATCATTGTTCATTGCCGTTGTCTGCTAGGATGCAATTGATTTGCATTCTTGCAAGTTTTTGCTGGTTCTTGACTAGCAAAGCTGGGTCACGGTGTGTATACAGTATGTGGTCGTTGTGTAATCACTGCTGACACGGTACATCTCATATTAATTATCCTGATATTTATCCTGATAATTATCCAATTAAGGCTTCCTTCCTCTACCATCAACACCATTTAAAAAGTCCTTACTTTTTGGACTTAAAAAAACCTGTACGAACCCTGAATGACAAAGTTCCATTTGTTTCTGAAAACTACGAAGAACTTGTACTCAAGATTTTTAACCGTTTGAATAGTTCTTGTTATAGTCTCCCAACTTCAATAATGCCTTGAACATCACTTATGTGTAAAATTTAACTGCAGTTGTCTATACCTCGATTGATCAAAATCATTATCTTTTCGTGGCCACGTATCATTGTTTCAAGTGACACCCAGGACAATGTGCATCGTTCGATCAGATGACGTTCAAAAAAGCACATCTTTATGGTACCGGGCTGCCTTTTGTTTTCCTAATAAGGGTGTGACTTAAGACGTTCATCTCGGGCTGGCGAAGTGTTAATCAGGGGAAAGTGAGGTCAGTTGAGAGCTAGATGCCCAAACGAACAATGGCAGTGGAGAAGACAAAGGAAGGCATAAACCGGCGTTAAGGCCGCCATCACCGGCCTGTCGGCGGTGATTTATGATTGAATTTCATATATATATATATTTATTATGGAGCTAGTGTAAAACCTAGAGAGGTACGCCAAAGGTGGGGGGCTTACCGTGGACTGTCAGAGGGGCTTAGAAAGCGGAAGAGGTAGTGCAAGAGCCCATCTCTACTTCTAGCTCGATGCACATTGCGAATCCTTGGGAGGGTGGCGAAGAATGAATTTTTTTTACCTTTTGTGGCACTGAGGTGAGATATTTATGGTTCCAGTTTAGTTGGGTGAAGTGGAGGCCAGAGAAGTGTGTGCTCTATTGTGACATGGAGTGCGAAGGATGGGTTATGAGGTGGACCGGTGAATGCGCCTCATCCATCACGAGGGCATGACCATTGAACTCGATGTCCGTATTTTCTGCTCCTCGTTCGCGTTTTTGTTTGCCAGTGGCTTTCCAATCTTCCAACCCCCCATTTTGCGTCCACTCTTCTTGGGCACTTTGTGTGCCATTGAGCACCGTTTGGGGGTCGACCGGAACGCAGGGGGGGCTTTTTTACCTGGCTTCCAGGGTCGTTCATCTTTTGTCAAGAGGCTGCATGCAGCCGAGAAAATTGGCAAAAGCGTTTCAACGATGTCTTTTCGAGCTTTTTGGGCCCAAGCACCAAAGGGCCATTTGGTGAATTTATCACTGTGCATGGCGGAAAGAATCGGGGGAGGGTTGGGCCCTGCTTGGGCAACGGTTGGCATTCATTCCGTGAATTCCTCACCAAATTGAACTGGCAATTGTGATTGTAAGCAATTGCTCCAACCTACCATTATTTATATTTGTTGATGTGTTTTGAAGGAGGCGTAGTAATGCGGCTTTTATGGAGATTTTTTTCTCGTTCTCCCCCTCGCTAACTGTTTTGGAAATGGCGTCGGTTGCCAAACCTGCTGCTTAGAATACTAAAATACCGAGTTGGAATTTCTTATGGGGCTTTAGAGTACTCGGCCAACTATACCAATTGGCACGTTCAATGCTGTAACCTTGTATCTACATGTATACAATTTTGTACAATTTAAAATGGCAGTTTGCCTTTCCTCGCACCAGATGGCACAGCACTAACATCTGATGCATTTTGGCTTGCCTTTATTGACAGGCGAACTTGCACTAGATGGTACTTGATCTATTCAATGCAACAGAATAAAATAATCTGCATTCGTTGAATTTCTGTGCAGCTACCCCCTGGTGGCGTAAGGATTGTTTCCCTCTACGCTATCAGAGGGGGATAAACGAGAATAAGACTAGTTAAAATTATGCGTAAATTCTATAAATTTTAAGTTTTTGTCCCATTTTCCTATTGCAAGTACGGTGATATTAAATTAAATAATTTGCTGTGTGAGCACATGCTTATCTTTACCTCTTTGTTTCAGATGCTCCCCAAGCTGGAAATAACGTTCCCGTCGGTGGCGGTGCTGGCGGTGGTTATGGCAGTTATGGAGGAGGGTCCTCTTACACGAAAGAATATGGCCATGGTAAGCCTCGAGTTCGAAATTTTTTTCTCTGAAATCATTGGAAATCTTAATAAGTTCGGCAATGCTATTGTTTTGACATTCCTCACTATGGACGACGTCCTTAATGATTTCTCATATGGGCCGATAGCAAAGTCGTCGGCAAAAACTGCGCAAGCCAACCTTTATTTCTTCATAAATAATGAACCACACTGACTAAACCGATTTCTCAATTGCCATCGCATTGTTACATTTCTCTACAAGTCTCATTTATTTTTAACAAATTTAACACGGCACCGTCCCTGTGTATTATTTCTAGACTTTGAAAGCAAATCTAGGCTCTCTAGGCTCAAGTGTGGAGCATAAAGCATTGCACACATTTATGATACAATCGACATTAAACGTAAAAATACGAAGATTTCACTGCGGTGATAATTGATATATTCAAATTTTGAAAACTAGTGGAGAGTTTACCTCTTGATTTTACTAGGCTGGATAGTGTAGTTAATACTATATTGAGCCTGGGACACTAAACAAGTGTCATTGCCATACAGAGATGGCAGCTTTAGATCCACTTGTAACTAACTAATTACCGCGATTTGTATTATTGCATCTTGCCAAATCTGAGAGAAAAACAGAGGCGTGTTTTATGCTATCCCATAATTTGTGATTGATGTAGTTTTCATTAATTGCATTATTATTAATTAAAGCACCTCATTGATTTTTAATGAATTTATTTTTGATTACATGGATCTAAACAGACCTGCTTATAAAATTGTTGTTTTTAAAAGTATTTTACCGTGTTCTTGAAGATCGATATTTTTGTCAAATTTCTCTATAACGAGTGTCTTCAAAACTACTCATTAAATAATTAACCAAGACGATCGCAACACACTTCTTATCATGACGTTGGTCAAAACGTTTTACATAAAAGTACCGGAATTGTTAATCTCTATAAACTACTTGAAAAGTGTCTCTGCTGAGTATCTAATTCCGAACGTGAAAAACTAATTCCCCCCGAAGCAATATGCATATTTTATTAACCTTGATGAGGTCATTGACTAAGTTGCATAAATCGGCTTGGCCACTTATATTATACCACAATTAAGATTTGCAATTACCTGAATGCAACTTATCTTGATATCTACATTAAATAGCAATATCACTTGCAGTTGTGGCATAAACTAGTATTATTGAATTCTTTAATTGCAAACCAGAGTTCCCCAAAATGTGCTAGTATCCATGATGTATAACATATCAACAGCAGGAAGAAGTCGTGAATAAGCCGATGATTGCCAAACGTGAAATAACGTTT
The DNA here is from genome assembly GCA_034698905.1 of Xestoiulus laeticollis. Classification (NCBI taxonomy): domain Eukaryota; kingdom Metazoa; phylum Arthropoda; class Diplopoda; order Julida; family Julidae; genus Xestoiulus; species Xestoiulus laeticollis. The sequence goes on from JAQGCC010000537.1 coordinate 7,896, forward strand.
GATTTAACCCACATTTAAAAATTGGCAAAATGCAGCAAATGCGATTGCGCACTGTCTCTCAGACAGCACCGGGCACAGACCCAATCGGTTTACCTCTTGTGGTTGTGTTAGGGTCTATATTCTGAATTGAAATGTCTCTTGCAAATGAGTGCCGAAATGAAATTCACAGTGAATAATCAATGCATCATGTCCGTATAACGTGTAGGTACGCAGAACCGTTCGGCCAACGAAGATCGCTATAGCGCTTATGACAGTTACGGTGGTGCTGCTCCCCAGAGTGCGGCTGTGGCCAGTGGGGGAATGGGCGGCGGTGGTGGGGCCTATGGTGGAGCGCGCGGAGGAGGTGGAGGACCACCACCGCAAGCAAGGCGCTACTAAGGGCACATCCGGCTAAGGACTGCCACCTTGGGTGCCCTCGCCGTGGATCTTTTAAAGCCTATCTTTCAACCACACTAGTTTATCTCCCTCCCCCACTCCATTGCACCGCCGCCTCTCGAACTCTTTGATTCGCAAAAGCCTGATGGCACAGTCCAACAGTGGCTCCACCTTTCTTTTTTTTTTTTTTTTTAAGCGCAAGCTCCAAGCTGCGTGCAATAACGTTGAAATCAGTAACTCGTTTATATCAAAGGTTCGGTGTTTATGAAAAACTGAAGTTGGACGGGTGATTATTTGAACAAGTGCCACGAGTGAAAGCATTCCACCCTTGATATTATGCTCGGTGCCCCTTTCGCACGAGACACTTTGTATTTTGCGGCTGGCTGACCAGCGAGCAAACATGTCTTTACATAGTGTTGTATGGCAGCAATGCCCTTTGTTGTAAAAAGCCATTCTGTGTGGTGCCTAAAAAGGTTTAAGCTACCTAACTCTGTTCTAGCTGCTATATATCCAACAGCAAACTACACAGTGTCTAGTGGGTAAGGGCCGATAATGTAATGCTTGGTAGAAAATAGCAGTTGTAACCTTTATGACTCTGAATGTAGGCAGGGAACCCATTTAAAAAGCAGGAAAAACTTGTGTGGATTGCTGGCTGGAACATTTTTCAGAACCATTGCTCGTAAAAGTCGATATTATTTATGGATGTACTTTTGCTTTTCTTCATACCTGCATTTTAGAGGATTTTTTTGAAATTGTAAATATGGCTTTTGTGACGAGAATGCAAGCATGAATTTGAAAATTCGCACTCACATCTTATATCACAAAGAATGATGACTATATTGTTCCTTGCTGACTATGGACTCGGCACATGAAATTTTTGTATTGAAAATTTAGTAAAAACAGAGGTCACAATTCCCTGCAACGAATTCCTGTCAATTTGTCTCGTCATTATATATTTCATGCATTCTCTCGCTTACAAAGGGTTTTAATGTTATTGTAACCTGTAATTCTTTGGTCTCATTGATCAAATCCAGCATGCATCATTGTGTAGCCTACCTCGCATTGTCTGTTTCTCATATATTTATTAGTCGTCAAAAATCGTGAGATTGATATGGTTAGTATACTGGCATCGAAGCAGATTGTAGAGAAAAATCTGCATTTTATTAAACGTTAAAGGGAGCACTGCGTGGACAAGATACTGTCATATATTATGCTATCTTGAACATACAGAACTATATACCATGCACACGGTATCATAACCCAATTTGTTTTAATTATTGTACATTTCTTGTCTTGCTTTGCTTTTATTTTTATGGATTGGCACTGTGGTATTGAAATAAGTTCATACTCATTTTGAGGTTTTCACCACAGCTTTGCCATTTGATAAGTGTTTTCTCTTTTCTTTTAGCCATAATTAACTATTCTCATTTGGTATTTTATTTCATGACGATTGACGGGTTAAGAAAGAAATTTGTTTAAATAATGTGATTTTTGAAGATACCTTTTAAGAGTATCTTTTAAGAGGATTATAAACTATACCAACAATGATAAAAATTAGTAAAGGAGCTCATGAGATAAATATCAACGAATTACCAATTGACTTAAATTAACTTACATCTGTGGAGAACATATTGGGCTACTTTATTAATTTTTGCAATTGCAGATATTTAGCTTAGGATCGCCTTAAATGTAATGTCTTGCCTGTCTTTTACTAATTTGTGTTTTCGGTTTTTAAGTTAGGGCTTGCTCATTATTTATCAAATAGTTTTTTTTTCTCAAAAATCGATAAAATAAGATTGGCTAGCCAACGGCGATTATTTGTGTCAGTATTAGCCTCATGCTTTTCGTAGTCGTAGAGACCAGAAAAGGCAAAGACAAGTTGTGCTCCTTTGGTGCTTATCTATAATGCCCATTTTTATATTTGTTTCAATTTAAACTTCGTCCGCTTTGGTAAATGTCCATTGTCGGCTACGAGCCAATAACAAATGTTTTTTTTTAATATTTAGTGATTAGTTTTCATTGATTTGTGGTACTGTAAAGCAGCGGTTTTGCTTTTGTTCATGAGGGGTAGGGCGATTTTTTAATTGTGACATTAAAGGAAGCCAAAAGAAAAAAAATACTTGATGAAATTGTAATCTTTTTCAGCGATTCAATGAAACCAGGGAAAGGCAGTCACATCTTGCAACAAATCATTTCAAACTTTTTTACCTCATCATTCTATAGAGGAAGCTACATTATACATGTAATGTATGCTGTCCCGTGTAATACGGCTTTTTAATTTTTTATTACATGATAACGCTTCTGCAATAAATGAATATCAAGAACATTTTCTGCTTCTGAAAGCAGTGTTCTGCAATACCTGAAGGGAAATATGTGCGAACCAGTGAATCATGTTGGAGGATGATTTCAAAAACCAAGTCCAATAATTACGGCATATTGCGAATAAAATTGAATTATCCCTTCAGCTCGGTTGAATATCCGAGTCAAGAAGAATTGACATACGTCAAATAATCGGATCTGCTTTTATAATTTAATATTAACCTTCAATGACTCAAGCTCGGTCATCAAAAGCAGTTATCAGTAATAAGTATCATGTTGTTCATGTTTCACGGTAACCTATCAAAGCAATTCTGCAACAATTTAATTGTAGAACTTATTTCGTTATCATCGAGAGAATTCCATTTTTCTGATTCGGAGCTAAAAATTATGCTCTGCATACATTATCTTTTTGCTGGACATCCTCAAGATTGAGGTTGCGATAAAATGAGATATAAGCTACCAATATAATTCTAAGGTAAGTTGAAAACAATCAAACCCATATTTTATTTCTATTGGATTTGCAAATGAAGTTTGGCATTTGGGAATGATACTTGGTCCATCATTTCATGATCTCATTAATTAAAAAACTGTTCAAATGAGCCTTTAGTCTCACGCATGTCTTAGTGATTAACTTATATTCTCATTCAAATTTCCTATTTTTAAATGAGGTGGTGGAAACGACGGTGTTGTCCAGAATCTATCGGTTTTATGTCAATTTTTATCAGTGTTTCTTTAATCAACGGATTATAAAATGATTTTGAAGCATAAGTTTCAGAGAATTATCAATGCTCTATACTGAAATAACCAGAAATAGGATGGCACCATGTAGATGTAACCAAAACGTCCAACTTTCCGTTGATTAAAGAAGGGTATTACATGCATCAATTGATGGCAATGCGACAGTTGCTGAAAACCTTGATGCTTGGTAAAGAATTATTTGTTATGAAGGAAATATTGCATTGACGTTAATTCCCATAAAATACATGACTAATGTTGGAGAATAATGAGTGATGGGAAGGCAATGCTGAAATATTGTGCATGCACAAGGCTAGTTGATGGCCTAACGTGTTTTTTGGTTTTCCTTCATTCCCTCTATAATGATTTTCCGCCCGAGCCAGATTTATTTCCTTTTGTGTCTGTATATGTTATGCATAGGTACGCACTCATTTGAAAATGGACACGATGGGCCTTCCGAATCATGCGAGTAAATAAATTACCGAACCAAAAGGTGCCTAGATAAAAGTTGCTAGAACACGTTGAAGGTAAGAAAGAAATGTAACCAAATCCACTCGCCCAGACGAGTCATTTCCATATTTTCCTCTCCATTGTCGATCAGAGAAGCGCGTTTTGTTTCCTATTAGAAAATTCCCCCTGAAGATTGAAAATCTCAGATGATGGGATATTCGCGAACCAAGTCATTGCTTGGCTTATGTACGAAATGCAGACGAATACACTCGGTTTACGCGTTAAACAATCGAACAAGTACGGTTCAAGTCGACAAATTGTTGACAACTGGTCTGAGACTCAGCTCTTGCATCGATTGAAATCTTGTGCTTAACGCATAATCTAATTAATACAACTTGAAATATCCAAGAGCAAAACTGCTCTCGTGCCCTATTGCACTTAAACAAAAACCCAGTTGCATGACGATCGCTTAAGTTAACTGTTATAGTAGATGATGAATCTACAACAACCGTCTTCGTATTGCTCAGACAATGCTCAGAGACGCAATGCCAATTATAAAGAAGTCTGATATGCGTAAAGAAAATAATCGCTAAAAGTTATGCATCTAGCCCTAGCTTACTCATAAGAAATTAAAAGATGCGAATATCAGTATAGAAATTTAAAAAATAACTTGTTTTTCGATACTCTTCGCGTCATTTCTTGTTGTTGAGTTGCGTTTCATGCAATTTTATCATTTGTTTGCAGTTTACTGATCTGGTTACAAACTGAGGATGTGATGGTCTCAGATATCTGCTACTCCTTGCAGTGGATAAGTCGCATGTAGTCTAAAGATCGTCCTTACTTAAGGTGAGTTTCTTTACCAATAATGCCATTTCTCAAATTATTCGACTAAATACGGGAACATATGTTCTAACAAACTAAAACATGTTACAACAGTTATAAATAAGTATCGGAAATTTCAGTGAATGACAGGATTTAATGGACATTTAGTTGCAATGATTGTTCAGTCTCATCTTGTACATTATCATATTAAAATTGTATACATTGTGGTTTAAAGGACAGCTAAGGTCACTTTTTAATTTCAATTTTTTTATTATTTCAGAGACAAGAAAGGACGTTTCCTCTGGTTTTAAGGCATATTCTCGATGGCAAATAAGATGGTTAGCAACTCATATTTTTTATTTCAATTATTCATGCGTACCGATTTGCAGCTTGTATATTTATGAAAAATAAGGTTCATAGCCTGGTGAACCAGACTTCGAAATTCCATATAACGAATAATAAGTGCGCATAAGGTGATTTCAAAACTATTTCTTAAATGTTATCTGATGGTGCATATCCCTTCGCAGAACCCGTAATATTTTTTTCTTGTGGGGTGGAGGGGGGGGGGGGGGTTGAGAGGATCTGCTGATATTCTTTGCGTGTTTTCAATCGTACAATTACATCCTTGTTTGGACGAACGGTGAAATAAGACGACTTCCATAAAAATCTGCTCTTTTGAACCAAATTAATCGGATGAAATTCATAGTGGATTGTTTTGTTTGCAAATTCGAGCCCTTGTTGTCTGATGCTCGGAGGCGAGGCTCATTTGCTTAGAATGGTTGCCTTTTGTTATCCTTTTTTTAAAAAAAATTGTAATAAACCCATGTATCATGACGAGTGAGTTTGCAAGAATGTGGCATTTATACGCTATTTTTCCTCATGAATCATTTATCCAAACCAGATTTGGTGAGGGTGCATTCCTTTTTTGGCAGTTAAGGTGGTGGTTTTGCTTATCAAAAAAGTAGCAAAGAAACTGCTTGAATTTTCGGGCTTCTTTCTCCAATGTGGCAAAGATGTAGGTCACTGGTACCGAAAATATATCTTTTGGTCCTTATCTTTTCTGGAAAAGATTTTGAAATAATCGGAATTTATTTCAATTTTTCGGAAATTCTTCTTGAAAATTCAATTATAATATATTAAAGTTGATGCTTGCATTTCATATCTGTATCAGGAAATTTATGTAAATCGGAAATTTGAATATATAAGCAGCGTTCTGTCAACTTTCTTCCAAAATTTAGTTTGGGTTATTTGTTCTTTGGAAGGGGTCCTTGAAATCCTTGAATTTTTATCTAGAAAATTTCCTGGATACCCTGATTTAAAGTCCAGAAGAATGCAAAAAATCCTCTAGTGGTCGTACCTCGGCCATTGGGGGATTTTCCTAGGGGTGCGGGGACCAACCCCGACCACCCAGGGCTCGTTGGAACGTGGGGCGTTAAAGCAGCGGGAATTCCCCCAAATTGACCCCGGCGGCAGAAACGGTCATTCGACTGTTTGTTGTTGTTCCTGTTCGGCGCGGTGCTTGCACGTGTTTTGCACCATTTTAATGACATTCCTCAGCATTAGTGTTTTGCCACGTGCGTCCGTGGCCACCCCCGACCTCTGACCCCCAGCGTATTATTCGCCCACTCCTCCCATTTTGTGGCAGAGGCTCCAAATTATTGCCGAATGCTCGTTTTATTTTTTATGGAGGTCCACATCCTGTCCGCGTTGACCGGAAACTGCTTTCCAAGACGGAAGTAGTCTCTGCTACTTTTTATGTCCTAGTTAATAGGAAGCAGACCTAGGAAATGGGGGCCTTCGTCATTTATTTCTCGATTTTATCGGTTCGTGTGCTCGTTCGGCTCGTTTTTTAACGCTTTTGTTGACACTTCAACTTGACATTGGGTCGGCGTCGCCTTTTATATACCCTCCGTTTTGTCACGTGTCGCGTGTAGTGCAGATCAAGTAATCGATAATATTGAGTTGCTTGTAAAAAAAAAGTGCCAAATTTTGCAGAAAACAAAATGGTTGGGGTGATGTCATTTGTAAATTTGTCAAGCTGAGCTAGTTTGCAAAAATTAGAAAATTACAGAAAGTATCTCGAGTACAAATTCAAATTGTTGAGAATAATTCTGAAGATTCCCCTTCAACTGGAGAACCTGGAATTATCATAAAAATTGGATAGACATTGAACAGTAAGGGAAACAAAACCTACCATTTTGATATAATTTTACATGTACATGTACATAAAATATTGTCATTTTTAAACAGCGTTTTAAGGCATGTGTTATATTTTTTGAATTTGTTGTTATATTTTGTCAGTGTTGAAGTTGTATCTGATACCATACATGTCTGCCTGCATTCAGCTGAGCTAAAGCAATGGCGAATATTAAGCTGTAATGAAATAATAGACCTCAATTTGGCAGATTTCTATTGATGCGACAGGATACTCTTTTCGGCAATTCCGGCTTCTGCGGATATTTATCCTAACAGATGGCTTAATTAATTGTAACGTTACTCGTTTTCCAGAGGTTTTCTCTCTCCTCGTCACTTCGTTAGGGCACCTCAACAATACGGTTTTCCCTCCATTGTCGCGAGGAAAAATCGATGAAATTATTTGCAATTGCTAATAAGTGTGTGTGTAAACTGGCGTGTGATTCAGTGGAATTGGCATAGTATGTTGGGGCGTGGTAGCGTTCATCATCAGGATGATTGTTGGAGGGGGTTTGTGCCTAGCCGAGCTTATTATGAATCCTCCCTTCCCTCCCCATTTTCGCCAATATCACAATGACGGTTCTTCCTATAGCGTTCCTGAGGTCATCATACACTACTTATTCGGATCGTATGAAGACTGAACAAAAGTTCAGGGTTTTCATTGTAGCTTTCTGCAATTTTTTAGTTATAAATAATTTCACCATGTCCTCAGTTTGTCACATCAGTCGATTTAATGCAAGTGTGTACTTTCTAACAAGTTTGAGAGGTTAGTGTAAGGGTGGAATTGGGGATATAAATGTTTCTATCGTCTGGAGGGTAAAAACTATCTGCATGCATGGTGTCTTATACACCAAAATTAATGTGTGTTCCCCAACTCCCCATTTTTCATGAAAAGCTATATTTTCTCAAATGTCTAGCTACGATTTTTGTAAAATCCTTCTCCATCATGCAAACCACCCTCGTGATGCCTGTAACCAAGCTAAATTTTGGATTTGTCCTAGATTTTTGGAAGTGTCACAATAATTGGAAAGCTACCGGAACTTATAGAAAATCGGAACCTACGGTCGTACAGATCGCCATAATTAAACTCTGAAATGAGTTTTTTTTATCATTTCGAATCGATCTGAAATCCCCTCGTTCTCTGTTTTTGTTGTTGCGTAATGGCTGCGATGAGAAAATGTTAATGGCATCACGGGCTATTAGTTTTGCAGCACCCAAGGCCCTTTGATCGGATTTTGCAGCTGACACGAGCGACTCCACCCACTGCCTTGACCCCCACAGATTCATTTCGCAGATTGCGAATGAAGCTTGACGTTGGCTGCCATTGAACGAAACACGTGTTCTAGGCACGTCAACTGAGGGTCTCCTGGCCAATTTTCCAGATTGGGGGCGAATTTGCCAAACGTTTTTGCCTTTGGGGAGTCAGGATGAAATTAGGAGATTCCTAATTGTAAATCTACATGTATGCCTCCCCCTCATATACATTGCCTTTCGTTTCAGTGCTGGATACTTTGCATATTAAGTCGCAAACTACTTGAATTAGACCACTAGTGCAATGTTCCCATCTACCTGAAAAACTTGGAATTATAAGTGATTCATTCTGAAAAAAGTCAGGAAAATCCAAAATATCCTTAATTATATTTTCTTACACATATAGCCAGTTACTAATCATAAAAGTCAATAAATGAAACTGCATCTATAGAAATGGGGAATATCCCTTTCAACTCGTTTTTTTCTGGCTAAAGATTATAAATTGTGTTCTGAATTAGTTTTATTTTGAAACTGCAAGAAGGTTTTAGACAAATTGGGATGATCAGGGTTAATAGCTTGAGAAACTAGAAAAGTCAGGGAAGTTGAACATTTCATTTCTGTGAAATAGTATGATATCCATTGAAGTTTTTTTTCGAAATAGTAAAAACAGCATTGCCATTCTCGCAGTTTTTAGACCTTCTGTTCGTTTTAAATGGATTATATAGAATGGCTTTTTTTCTCGTCTCCAGGTGATGGAGGATAAGGCCTTTGCTGTCCATGGTGTTGTTGTTAATAGTTAATTGTTGAAGGTGGTTCACTCGAAGATCTGCTTATCTTTGCTTTTTTTTTTCCTCCGCCTTCGATGAGACTGCACTAGATCCACCTGTTTATCTGGCCATCTTGTTATTTTTGAGCACCCCCTACACCACCCTCCCTCCTTCTCAATACCCCCGTGTCAATCTGAAATCATGGATACGGCCAAGTGGGTGACACGTGACAAGATGTGCCACGTCATTCCTCGTACCTGAGGGGGGGAGCTGTTGTTCGTATCACTTTGAACACGATACCCCCAACCCCCATAAGCTCACCCCCCCTCATTCTTCCCTCAGAGTGACCCACGCCGCTAGCTCCACCAACTGTTGTTTTTCTTCGTTTTCGTCATGTTTTTGCCTCCCCCCTCCACCTTTTTTTAAGCGTGCTTCTAATAAATGATTGGCAGCTACAAAACATTATTTTTACACGCGTCACGCCCACTCTCCTTGGCCTAGCCCAAATATGCCCATCATTGACCCACCTCCGAGCCAGGGCCTCACACGTTACGTGCCTTTGGACTCCATCGGGAGATGTTTATGGGCGTCCCTCCATAAGCCGGAAGTATCAACATTGAGATGGAGAGAAAGTCCGTTACAAGTGGACGTTAATGCCACTTCATGATAACGTTCAATGTGTTCCAGAAGAGCATTTGCTCGATTTTACGTGACTAGAATCGGGCGACGAAATACGATCCTTTTATTTTGTTTATTTGTAAAAGTCAGGGAAATTCTGTGGAGTCTCTGTGCTTGCTTTGACTTATACAATTTCTGGTATCTTCATGCAATGAAGGCATCTGTTGGGCAATGTCGGGGATAACGCATTTTTCAAGTATTACCTCGTTATTTCCATCAGGAGATACTTTCTGATGTTCCTTGAAGCTTAGGCTCTTGTTCTATACGAAGACAGATTGCAATCGTTTCCAGAAGCCTTTCTGGTCCACATTCAGTTGTATGGAAGCACCGTAGGACGTTGCAACTGTTACATTTTCATGGTGGGTAATCCGATTCCGGACCCCATTGTCGTTGCCCCCCCAGTACGTCGGTGGCAAGAGGGCCTCCTGCGCTCCTCTTCATGGACCACCGAGCCCCATTCTTTTTCAATGCTTTTTACAAAAATATTTAGCTCGGGTTAAATAAAAAAATAGCGGGATCCAGCTGGGGTCGACTTTCATCACTCTCAGCGCAAAAGTCAAGCGCACTCTCCAACCCCCCAACGTCACCCTTTGTGCTCCCTCAAAGGACCTCCTGTCCGAAAGAGAGGATTACCACCACTTCCCACTTTGTCGATTTTAAGCCTATAGCTGTGCAAAGATTGGTGTTTTTTGTATTACGGGGTCGTCCCATAAAAAAGTGGAAACGCCGTATTTGGGAATGTTCAACATGCATGTTGGCATTACATTTTATCCTTTCTACACCGACGACGTGTTACTTTTAATAATCGAAATATCGTTGTGATTTATGATACTTTGTTACACTATGCCATAGTCCACACAATTGAAAAATCCCAACATGAGATGCTGCAGAGAGTCTATACTCACTAAAGCTGCTTTTGTAGTATTTTGAGTACCCCTTACATAATCTTTGGAGTGTTTTAAGGCATTGACTTTAAAAACAAATCCTTAATAGTTAATGAAAATATAAATCTTATGCCACAACAGGGTGTTATTTGTCTCTGACCTACAACATCGAATTGCCGTTTGTTATAAACAGGCATTTAGTGTTGTGAGATAATGAAGGGACCAATCGAGCCGTTCGCTATAAAGAGAGGTTAATACATGAGATGTAGGCATTTTGGTCGGGACCAGCCACTTAGTTCGTTATATGTAGAGCTATCTGTATGATAAGAATGAGGGTGTTGAAGCCACGTTCAACCAAGCTAACAAATTTCCTTGGTTTTACACAAAATCTCTTCTAAATTGATGGTAAAAATGGTATTGGTTATGATCATTGAATTCATACTATATATTACTGACTTAATTGTTACGGACGCTCCCCAAAGTCGACTTTTGACTACATCAAGATAAGTAGTTTGTGTGCAATACTCTTTTAATATTATTTTCACTCTTTATAGACTTTAATGAGTTTTCTCCCCCTCGATGGCGCTCACCCCACAAACTGATCAATGAAAGTTGTGAAAGGCCCCTGATTGAAAGTTAGGAAAAGGGGGGAAATGGCGTCGATGTGCTCCGGATCGTGCGGTTTCGGACCGAGTCCTTCCTTGGCTCGTCCAACAAACCCTCCCTTAAATGAATGCAAATCAAAAGCATCTGTCTTTTGAACGTTTTCTACGCCAAACCATGAATGGGGAAAGTGAATGGCCATTGATGAGCATAATGGACTCGGGTGAATAGATACTCGGGGCACGTGGTGCCGCCATCTTTGTTGTTTTTATGAAGTATAGGGAGGGGATAATATTGTCTCTGTATCTATTTGGACGAGTGCAGCGTTATTATTGCGCCATGCATGCAGACTGTATTATTGGACAGCGATGGCGGATCCACCATCAATTTTGACTTCCCATGTGATTAACACGGGGATTAGACTCGCTTAGGACGACTCTTTAGAACACCCTCCTTTCCTCCTGACCGATTACGTAACCCCAGCACGTCCCTGGATATATTGCCAAATAATATATCATTTGGGGATAACTTTTATTCCCCCTCCATTATCTGCTGCCTGGACCCTCTTCGTTTCGTTCTATTAGCAATTTGAACCACCGCCGCATGGCTTTGGCGCTAGTGGTCTTGTGTTTTTTAGATGTTTTAAACTTTATTGTGTCTGGTTGCAGGGTTATTGCATTTATACTGACAAATTTTCATCAAAGGTTAACAAAATCCTATTAATTTTGACAGTTATTGCATTGTCGATATAATTGTCGTTAGATGTCGCTCGATTGTGATAGTTAGCGTGAGCATGGGGCGCTTTAATAATAATAGTGCATATAGTTTTTATTATTTTGTAAATTGGTATTACAGCACCTGCAAATCTATATAAGTACCAGAATTTTCAAATAATTGTTCTCAAGTGATACCATTTTTATTTTTCCTATATATACACCATCAATTCTATGGTCAGTACAATGTTATACCTGGTAAAGTGACCACTTTTCATAAAGGGCATACTTGGATTTTTTCCTTTATAAAAATTGTCTGTATAGTGACCACCTGTATACAGTGAGTGACCGAATTACTGTAAATGTGTGTGATTCAACCAGAAATTCAAAGAACAGAACGCAAGAGGCGTCCTAGAGTCATAGTCTCAGGTTGTATTTGCAGACTTGTTTTGCTGATAAAATGAGGTTTGGTCCAACAATAGCACATAATTTTCTGTTAATGTTACATATTATATTGCATTAGGAGTAGCATATAAGTTTTTCTACTTTGCCAAGCAGCATCTTCAATAAAATAGCTAAAGTGAGGTTAGTTTTCTCTGCTGTCTCCTTAGGTGTTTGGGATGCTCTTAAGGGGGATTTGCTTTATGGGAAGCCAACATGTGATCGCTGAAATGGGATCCTAGACTCCCACCGTTTGCGAATATGTACTATCGATTCCCGTAGAGCTATTACATTCGTTTTTCTAGTTTCTCGAAAATGCTTCGTTTTTGTACCTCGTGTTGCTTGGACAATGTGCTAAGAGAAACTTAAGTTCCTCGCCTCAGTGAATGGCCTCACACTGGGTTTTCACTCTACGAAATGTATTAGCCAGGGCCAATTTTTTGATTTTTTTTTCTTCGATGGGCTGCCATAACACACACTTGGTGGGAATGAAACTATTGTTGTTTGTTGATGGATTACGGTTATGTAATTTTTTGTGCTTTTCGTGTGTGTGTGTGCCTTATGAGACTTTTTTGCTTCCTTTTTTTTTTTTGATAGCGTTTTCGGGTATCGCATGTCCTTAATGCCGATTATTATTAATGACTGACATTAATGCGGGGAATAAATTCCACAGGTGTTCCGCTTCCTATCATCATCATCAAAGATGTTATTATTCGAAAACTTTTTTCTCACTATGCACGGTATAGGAGGTTTTTTTTATGTACGGTACTCGAATGCATTTTTTTGTTACGGTAGACCTAAGTGCATTTCCAGCAATGAGTTAATGGCTGTTGTCAGTAATTTCGGTTTTTTATCCACTTTTTTGCATACGTATCCAAGGGTTTTGTTTCACAGCTTGAAGCTGATATTATGTGTACACCCTGTCAGCCACACTTTCATCTCTCTCCTTTTTTTTTTTTTTTTTTGTTGCAATCTCTGCATAAATGCGTCAACTAACTTTTTTTTGTTTTTTGGTAGGTTATTTTTTTCTTCTTGTTGGTTGTTGATTGAACATTCAGTTATTAACACCCTGCCTGGCACGCGAGTGCTGAATGTATTAATAAATAAAAAGTTGAGCAACGGCTTAACACACAACCCGTGACAGATGCGCCGTACTCACTCATGAAAGTGCGCCATTTTTTATTATTTGTAGAATGAAATTTTACGAATTATTTCCTGTTGTGTGTGGGAACCTTTCTAATTATATCGATGAGCATAAGGTTAATCCAATCTGTGTATGAGACAAAAACGATGCACTTAGAACCACAAAGTTTTAGATGTGAAAAGGGTTCCCACTTACCTGAAACTGTCAGTCAGGGTTTGTCTTCAAATTTGCAGTTTATTTAAATTTTGCTGTCGTCAGGATGGTCAGGGAAAATTGTTTTTAAAAACTGTAGAAGTCAGGGAAGTCCGAAGTTGATAATTTCATTTTTGTGGGAACATTGATTTTCAGTGAGACATTTCAGTATCATCTGGACTTATTTTCGAAACATACCAACAATGGTTCTTGACTGTAGTAAATGAATACTTTAGTTTTTATTTAGTCCATCGCTATTCTTATATCCATCACTGTTTGTTCAGATGGCTCCTCGAAAAATTGGGGAAATAGAGGGACCAGTGATTGCGAGAGGCTGGTGCGCCATCTTCAGGGAAGGATTTTTTGACAGTCAGATCACGTGGATCTCCCTACCCCCTTGAGTTGGAAAACCTGCTGGTCCTTAGCTAGACTCCTTCAGGAATGTAACCGAATCTCGCTTATTATTTTACGAGTTTGACGCTTTCATTGGGACCATGAAAGTGGGTGATAGCTTGTGACTGGTGAACCAAATAAATGGTGTTGGAGTTTCGTGGCGCCATCTACCTATAATAGTGTTGAGTGGTCGATTAATTGGTTCATAAAAGCATTGCTCGCAAATGGTCAGTGGGCCAATTAGGTCGAATTAAGAAAAAGGGGAGATTCGGAAGATAAGCAAAATGGCCGTTGTAATGTCGTCGGCACGTGCCGGAAATGGAGTGGTTTGGCACGCACTTCCGCTTCCAGAAAGCTGGCCGCCATTTTTCCCTGCCTGTTGTCTGTTGCTCTGTTTGGTTTTTCTGCTAGGAATCCAAAATGATAACATCATTAATATGGCGATAATCAGCGTGTAAAAGCGTTTTCATCGTACAAGAGCAGCTCTTCTGATTTATTGCGTTTTCAGCACGGGGCTAATTTTCAACTCTTTTTGGCTATTTTCAGCTGTGAGGAAGTCGTAATTTTTTCCTAAAAATACATTAATCGCGTGATTTTAGACCACTAAAGCCGTCCCTAGGACAGCTCTCACGAAGCCCATTAATAGCAACGTTTGCAATTACATCCATTGCTTCTGACGTCATGAGATTCACCTTTGACCCCCAATCTAGAGTTTTTGATGATTTTATTTTCCCCTTTCTATGTAAGAATCCTTTATCGAATCATAAGCTAAGCTTGCATGTATAATTACATTTTGGGAAAATATTTCAACAGTATAACTTGTCTTATTCAAGAGTTGCCATAATATGATAATATGACTGGAAGCTTTGTGGTGACGATATTTTCCCAACATTTCCTATAGAACCAGGTTCTGTACCTATTTTCCACAATTTGGAAAGGTTTGGTTAATTATGCAAATTTTGACGAAATGTCCAATTCGAAAATAGTCTAGAACCGGAAGTTGTATGTACATGTATTTAATGGAGATTCACCAGCTCTTCAGTGTTTAAACAAACTACTGTGGAACTTTCAGTGTTTCCAACCCTTATATTTCTTGGTGTTACCATTACATTGTCTATGCATATCTTCTGACATTTGTCATTTCCGTAAAAAGGCATACCGTGTGGAAAGCTAAATTTGCAGTTTTCCCATGCAGAATTAGTGGATTTAATTACTTCGATTAACGTTGTCGAATCGATTTCCACGCTCCTATTTTTTTACTTAATTCCCTGCGTGCAATTGCGATATTATCACACATGGGTCGCATGATATTGCGAAATGGTACGGGGAATTTCAGACTAATACGAAGGTGACATTTCCTCTATTGATTTTGACTTTATGCCGTTAACTGGTCCAGGGCTGTTGCGTAGACTGGCAAAAGGACACAGGACTGTCAATTCTATAGAGCTAGAAAAAAAAAAGGCCTGGGATATTTTGTTTAGTTAATGTCAGCCGAGTTTGCATCAACACGGTATTCCGATATTATCATATCCGTTGATCGAATGTTGGCAGCTGATGGCTGCGTCATGGCCGTCTGCCTAACTGCCATGGTGAGACTGCGAAGGTGTGAACCTCAAACCCAGCCAGGGTTCTTAAGGAGGGTGAACGTGTCATGTGTTCAACAGATGTTTCCAGGAGACTGTCATAAACGTCTTGCAAGCCTTGGCTTTAGTTCATCGAAAGAGATCCAAATGGGAAACGTGGGACAAATCAGAAGATATTTTATAGGAATTTAGGGCGATGGGCCTTGGTTATATACTCTACATGTGTGAACAAGCATTTCAATGCATTTTGCAACTATAGGTAACTTTCGTTTGCACTTTGAACTCTTGTCTCCTCCAAACCAAGATTATTGTTAGATTATTTAACACCTGCATTTTCTAGTGGATTGGTGGGGGAGAAAGGGCGTGCCCTACCTATACCCTTTGACACCCTGCTGTATGGTCGAGTAGTGTAATGTACATTACATGTACATTAGCTGTTTAGTATATTATTCACCCCCATGGAAAACAAAAAATTAGAAAATAAAATAGAAATTGTAACATTTAGGTAATGTATAACCACATTTGGAAATCCCTTCATCATAAATGGTTGAAAACAAGATAAAATTCCACTTTTTTAGGAAAAATTTTTTGAGAAAATTGAATGGTTTCAATGTCTAGAACTCTGATGGAGAGGAATTGGAAGCACGACATCTTATCAAAAAAAGTAATACATGTAGACATTTTCTAAGGATTTTTTTATAACGTTTTGGGGCGAGAGGAATTGAATTTCAAGGACTGCATCAAATGGAATTCTTCACATATAATCCCCAACCTTGATGGGCATGTGGTCCTAAGACCACGTATGGCCTCGTAAGAACCTACCAAACCAGAATATTCTAGTTCGATGCAACTTTAGAAGGATGAATTTATAAAAATAGGAATAATATAAATTACAAATTGGTCTGGTTTTGAATATCTCTTCGTCACTGTCAAATGCACGCGATTGAAAATGTTTTTTTTTTTTAAAGGAGGGCATTTTAATGAAAATTGAGGCGAAGGGGACGTACGGCTAGAAACATATCGGTCGATATATCGCCTTACCAGTTAATCATTGAAACGTAAACGAAATAACAGGCATGCAAACTGGTCCTTTTTTCCTGAAATCGGATAGCGTTGAATCCAATCCCATGAAGCATTTGCTTTTTCTTTCATATATATATCTATCACTTCGATTATTTGCTTTGAAATTCCCTGCCCATGAGCTCATGTTTAGGGACTATTTCGATTCACATGATTTGAGTGACGGATTTGAAAAGTTCAAAAGAAGGCGCCATATTCATTTATTTATTTTCTTTCTGACCTCCCCTTGGACGCTCTTTTGTATATGCATTGCCGTTGAAAATAATATAAAAAAAATCAAAATAAACCCTGAAAACCGATCTGGATTTGTAATTTAGATCGAGACTTCATTTTCTTAGAGTAGAAATGGACCTTCAAACGAGAGTTATATAAATGGGAGTGGGGATGGCAAAGATCAAGCAGCTGAAACCGAATGTTTTTAAATTTAGATAATTATTTATCTTAGGATTATAGTGGTTGGTTGTATATTTGATTTTAGTCCTTCATAAAACCATGCAAATATTAGAATACCCACATTTTTGTCAAGGACGTCCTTTGAAAAAACGTATTGTGTATCATACGGTAAATGTAACCGTCAAATTGATAAGAATATTCATGTAACTTCTCTAGATAGAAGGGCTCATGAGAATAGTAATATCCATTCAATAAAGTCATAATAATATTGGTGCAGAATGGAATTCAGTTGGGCTAAAGTGACTTTCCATACAACTAACTGTTCATAAACTTAGCTTTAATTATAAGGTAAAAATAAACGAAAATTGCGCATTATATAGTTTTTAGTTAAGATAACACAATAACCCTTTCATACTTCTAAAGAAAAATGCAGTTTCCAGTGTCTAATCATTTGCAAAATTGACTCAATTGTCGCAGTAGGGTACAGTGCACACCCATCACCAGGTGGCGCTTTTCCCGCGCTACGGTAGCGACCCAAGCGGCGTTATTTTCTTTTCTCAAATTGGATTTCTCTGAATAAATCCAAGAAGGAGGCTTAAGGATAAACGGGAATTGGATGACGATGAGTGTGCAACATTTTCTCCTTCTTCCCAGTCATCTTATTTTTAAGCGTAAAAAAAGGTTCATTGTGTTCGTTATGGCGCTCATTGTCCAGCCTTTCAATTTGGCGTACGCGTTTTAGTTGGCCCACTCCGAGCACTGTTTTTTTCTCGATTGATAGGGTCATCCATCTTTGCTCGAAGACGTTGCGTCAATCGCGCATTGACTCGATGATCTTTTGCCAACCGAATGTTGACTTCCCGATCATTTCGCCTTTATGCTGCCTTCAAGTTCAATTCTTTGGCCAAATTAGCATCCATTCATGAGATGAATCCGAAAACTGATTGAGGATCGAAGCCCGTGCGGGGTTAATACTATATTTCTGGTTACGCCTTCGTGGCCTTCTTAGAGCTGCCAGGTCATTATCTGAGACCAGGTGCTGCCATGGCTTGTTTTTCTACGCATTTTACATTTGGAAAAACGACCATTTCATTCATGTAGTCACGATTGCCCATGATCAAGAGCTGCATGCTGCATCATCAGATTTCCATTTGACGGAGGTTGACATTGGTCTTGTTAAGATCCGAATTATATATAAGCAAGGTTTTTGAGGGATTTTTGGATGCAATACAGTATTTTCTGCATCATCACTTGGTTTGCTATATTTCAATTTGATTAAAATAATATCACTGCAGGTGATTTAAGCAGTGTTTGAGGGATGATTTGAATTGAGGATTACTGTGTTGAAACTTTATGAAATTTCATTTTTTGAAATAAATGATGTAGTCGCTGAATGGATTTCAGCCAAGATAAAATCCAATTCCGCGACCATGTGTAGATATTCCAAGGACAGTTAATTTGGAAATCATGTTGAATCCTGGCCATGGAAACCCCATAGTCTGTAACACGATTTAAAACTGCTGTCATTTATCAAGTGCATGCATGCAGTGTAGTTTCGGTAATCCACAACACTTAAGTAATCCGACACTATTTCGTCGAAATTTCCAACATATTCGGCTCGAATGCAAGTGGGAGTGCTTGAAAAAGTGCATAATGTCAATATAAGCTTTTTCTCATATGGTGTCGGTTTATCGAGACTACTGAAATTGTATATAGTACATGTATATAAAAATTGTGAAAACGTCATCAGAGCTAGGAGAAGCAAGTCAATTCGATGGTTTACAGTCCCTATAGTGTTGTCTTCAAGTTAAAAACTTTCTATAGCTTGATTACATGGTATGTGAACAATGCCCAGCAACTGCAATGCAACTTTTTGAATGTACTGTATACATGTAGATGCACACGTTTATAAGGACATGTCCAAAATGTGTGATTATCTATATACGTTTTATATACAGTATAGACCCCCTAGTTTGCGTTGCTAATATATAGTATTTTTAAGCGGTTATTTCTCGTATCGAATTGCTGTCTGTTTCGTCCCGTGTTCCTAGCAGTGGTTAATTTGACAAAAGCCACCTAATTGGCCTTAGGTGACTCGTCACCACAGCTTGAAAGTGACAGTATAGCGACCAAGGAACAAATTCTGATCAAATCTGGTCGTAAATCTTCCTTCAACGAATCTCGACCAAATCGCCTTGTCGAGAAGCGTGTTTCATCATCATTAAGTGACCCGAGGACCCTCGTTAAACGGGGTCGAGGGGTGGTTCCCTGCATCCTCCTACCTGCCGAATTCCACCCTTGTTTTTTTAAGTTTCTCTCTCTCTCTCTCGCCCTATTAAATCAAATTCTCGATTGACTTTTCGTTTAATCATAAATATATATTGAGTAGTTTTACCGGAATGGCATTGACTGAGCTATAAAGCCAGAGAGAGGAGGTAAATCATTAAAAGAAATTAGAGGGTGGACCGAAAGGCGAGAGGGGGCGGAATGGCCGCGGGGGGTCAAAGGTTGCTCCATAAATCCGACTTCGTAAACGTTTCGTGTCCATACAAGGGTTAGGCCTAATGGATGCCCCGACGCCTCCATAAAAAAATCAAAAAGTTTCTTTTTAAAAAACTGCCCGGTGAATTTATTACCCCTGGCGGGGGGAAAAGGATTCGGCAGCACGTGGCACGTAAATGTAAAATTACTTAAAAGCTAATTGGGATTGGAAGGCTCGAAGCAAAGCGGCTAAATGCACGTCAGGTGGTCACTAAAGGGTTGAGGGGGTGACTGGTCAGTCTGGTGAGATGGAAAGAGTTGAAGCGTGGTCATCGCGAATACCCCTCCTAATTATCACATATATAGCCTTCCTGCAGCGGGTGATTGTACGACAATGTACACACGACATGGTCATTGAAAACATGTTTCAACATATAATTAAAATATTTTTGTTGTTTAAAATATCCATGGAGTTATGGCAAATGTATCCCTATAGGAATTGACTCGTTTTACCTGGGATGGGCGGAACAACCCTGATCACAAATGTTAGTAATAGTACTTCTGGGTAACTATATAGAAGACTGACTGATCCACTGCATGCAGAAAAACTTCGAATCTGTGAGTTCTTGCAAACTCATATTTCCATGGACGATGGAAGGGAAGTTCCCTTTAGTGTGCTCCACCCTTTCCAGGACAGACAGTTCGATCACCATAAACCAAAGAAATTTCTAGTTTGGAGTGGGTGGTGGCGTGGTGCAACGTCGGTCTATAGGTATAGCCCTGGTCACAAGTATATACTATACTATAGGGTACAAATAATACTTCTGGTTCAGATGAAAGTTTCTACTGCTAAACCGGTGTTGAACGCCTGTTGGGGAACATTCGTTGCGAAATGCTCGAACGTCGAGTCGTATCTCTCGCATCAATGAGCCGAGTGTAATTAGAAAACAGGGCTGTCAAAAAACTCGTTAGGTGCATTGCATTTCGAGCATTCCTGAATGTAGCTCCGGAGAAGTGAGTTACTCGAGCAGCGCCACGCATGCACGTGGCCGAAGGTATTTTCGGGGCGCTCGGGGGCTTACACCTGTCTTCGACTTAATGAAATCAACTGTGGGCCCACCCCGCCCCCCAACCCCCTCGGCCTAATAACCGAAAACCCCCCGAATAAATATTTTTAATCTCGCCCCTTCATGACAAACATTAACTCTCGGCAAAGATGCGCTGCATGCTTGCACACGTGGTTCATGCCCGAGACTCCCAACTCAATAAACTACTCAAGGGGAGACAGCTGCGAACGCCCTCTGGTAACCGGGGCAGATTCTTTAGTCTTGCTCTGGGTGCAAATCATTTACCATTTTACCCTTTAAAAACCACCGAATCACCATCAAAGTAATGAAAACGAGAAACGAGCCTCTAATATTTGATAGCTCAAACTAATAAAAAAGCGATACGAACGTTTACGTGTGTATAGTGAAGCTCGCTTTCATTAGAGAGGGTCCTGCAAATTCGTATTGGTTCGTAACATCGATTTCACACCTGTTACAATGTCTCCTCCTAGGCTGGCTCTACCTGTCCATAACAGGTAATACACCTATTAACGTATGGATCGTATTCTAGGGTGTGGCATTATGACAAGTTGATAATAATCACGAGGTGGGGAAGTGCATCTTTGGACCAGAAGGCAATGGAGTAAACACCACTAGCAAATATGTGCAATCTCCGGATTGTAAACATATACATGTATCTTCAATGTGGCTCACTGCTTGTGGTACAACGAGATCGAGCCCATGCACCATAATAGACTTCACCACAAATAACAATAAGATGGAGGGATTTCAGTTAGGGAAAACTGAAAATATGTTCTGTACTCCGCAGTAGCATTAACTGATATTTCCGGTACTACAAGCTATCTGTATATTTAGTTCAGCAAAGGTGAAGTGCAAACATTTGCCAATTACACCATGAAGGGCAATCTCCATCAGAGCTAGGCTTGATGCTTGTAACAGAACGAGAGTCCATGGAGGTGATGTACCAGACTTCACTACACTACACGAAGGTTTAAGGAGCAAATGCCATAGTTACTCCTGCCACAAACTGAAGTTTTGAACATTTGTCACACCGGTGAAAACGACAACTGCATGAGCCCCTTATGAAATTCCCAGGAAACAAAGTTGCCCACTGGTGTTATCCTGCCCAAGTTGAGAATTCGCCCATGCATGGAGGTTGCGATGGACTAGGTAGAATCTCGTTGCCATCGACTAACCAGATAGTTGAACTAGGATTCGGGGATCCACAAGCGTTAGTTGGGGTGTTAGGGGGTTATTTTCTCCTGCTATGAAATATGGCGTTTGTTCCCGTATAAAGGAGTTTTCAATAAAGGTGGCCTGTGCTTAAGTTATGGACAGTGGAGGATTTTGATCGCCCCTCCACCCTCCTCATCTTTATTATCCACCCCCGACGATAGGGGCGCCATTAACCATCTTATTCAAGGCGCACTTCGAGTGGCAAGAGTTAGTAACTCATTGTGAAAAATGGACGATTGAGCTCGGCCATTTTTCTTTTTATGGTTTCCTATCTCTCGCTTCCATCTCATCCTGGTGAATAGTTTCTAATAAACTTACGTCGCGTTTTCATATGAAAAAGGAGGGAGGGAGGCAGGAGGACACTCGAGTGACCCCTTAATAGCACCAACCGAAATCAACTAAACTGCTCTTAAATCCTTTCGTTTTTGCGTGACTCGTTACATAAAGCTCGAGCTGAATTAATTCGTGATTACAAACCATGCAATTTCGAAGTACTCAGAGCACACGACAGGACCACACTGATGTCCTAATTACATTTCAACGTGTGGCATTATTTTATTTTTGCTTTATTTTTATAAAACGACAAGTTGTGATTGTTATCGTATACTTCGAGATTAGACGATTAACTCTCGAACTTGCATTTTCCTGGAATAAGTTTAGATCAGCAGGATTTTGACAGAATTGGCCTACTCAATTACTTAAAATGCAAATACATGTTTTGTAGTGATAATAACACATGTTTACTTGATTGCTATGCATGTCATTTTCTTATTTACTAAACAAGTAAATAATTCAAAACACAAGGAAGGATATTATTTAATACCTAAAAAAATGCACAATTTATAGGCAGAAAATGTTTCAAATTTTAAAATAAAATATGAAATGAAATTAGCTTACGTGTAGGCCTAGTACTTGTAATACAATATTCTCAGTACATGCAATAGTATTATATAACATTAATTTATTCAA
This sequence comes from Xestoiulus laeticollis, assembly GCA_034698905.1. NCBI lineage: Eukaryota > Metazoa > Arthropoda > Diplopoda > Julida > Julidae > Xestoiulus > Xestoiulus laeticollis. The sequence goes on from JAQGCC010000537.1 coordinate 30,665, forward strand.
CTTTTATACAGACTAAAATATATGAAAATAGATTACATTGTATCTGCATTTGGCAACTTGTTCAGAACATTTCTTAATTCAGTGAAAGTTTCTTCCCATTGTAAAATTTCACCTGAAATTTGGATAAGTATATATTCGAATATATGCTCTCATAACGTGAGTTAGAGCTTTTGCTCATTTCATTGCTATGACCTGTTGCCCCTGGATTTACAGTAGAAACTCGTTTCCTAAAGCGAGACTGCATTCTTAAAATTCAAACAGTTCATTAACACAACAAGTACATTGCTTCTTCAAATTAGTTTTAACTATTTGGCGAAAATAATTTTCATCTTATGTTTTTACTTTTTGATTTGCTATAATAATGCATGAAAACAGGAACCGAGAAGAGGCCCAAAATGAAAATCGCCCCCATGAATCTTCGTTCCCCTCGAGTTGACAGAAATGATGGAAATAAAATGTACAAAGTATGCGAGGGGTTTGCGTACGTCATTCTTGAAGGACCCCCCACTTGTTGCCCACTCATAACGACCTTCTTCTCTCGTTGCCCCATTTTTTCCCATCCGTCATACAGCGTTATAGGGCATATACCGTTTCATCAAATTTCACGCAACAATGAGAAATTATTTACCTTTTTCACGCGTTTTCAACCTCAAACTTGTACTAATCGAAATATTACATCCATCGAGTTTGCAACTTAACTCGCTAACGAAAAGCTATTCACCTGGTTTTAATTACTGTCGTTTCTCCTTTTTATAGGCTAATAAAACAGGGCCATCATAAAATGCACATTGACATTAGGGCATCATCTTGTTGCAAACTCCACTCTTTGCAAAGTATATGGAAGTAATCGTCTTGTTGGGAGGCCCGTTGCTTCTGATTGTACCTTAACGACTCTGATGACAGGACAGGGTCATAAAGGGGAGAGGTCATGTGCGCATAAACTGCTACCATGTGGACGTCATGTACTAAAGAAGATGCAGATGGAACTAACTTCCGGGAAAACCCTTTTTTTCCCAATAAGTTGATGAGGGCCATCTGGTGTTGGAAAACCGTATCAGAATACCGAAGGTAGGGAAAGACCCTTTTATACTGGTTTGGGATAATCTTAGTTTAGCTGCATGGGTATACGTGGGGACTTAAGCTGGCTCAGAGAGGGGAACGTAAAAGTTGTCACTCTTTTTTTCACTAAATATAGGGTTTTGTCCATCCGAAACCTTGGTCATGTCACTCTCACTGACCACACTTATTAGCCACCCCAGTTCGCGCCCTATATTTAATATCTTTTGTTTGTTTTTCAGATCCAGTTTCCCATTTTTCGTCCACTTTTCAACAGGAAGTGTTGGTTTTCATTAGGGAACTTCAACCCACCCTTCTTTTCCCTTTTTCAAAACAAGTAGTGTTTTTAAAACGAATTTGCAAACTGACCCTTTCCACCCCCTCGTTGGATTTAAGGAGTTAATTTTGAACGGCTGACAAGTCCGCTAATGACCTAAATCTGGCCAAGAAATCTAGGACGATCACATATCCCCTCACTTTTCTCATTTAGATTTTTCAAGATTTTTACACTGATTAAACACATTGTTAACGCGTCAGGTAGTGGCCAGATTATGAACTCGTGGTCTTTAAAATTACGAGATTAAAGTTAATCGCGATTATGTGAACGCGATAAGCTGGAATTAAACGTGTCTGGACACGACCTGTGACTTTATTGGTTCCAGCTTGAGTCACGACGTCCAGTTTGGTGTCACGGAATTTTATGAACTGCCTATTTTCTGTCATTGCACCGAGAACTTGTTTTGAGGATGATGTGTATTGTAAGCTTTCCTAATTGTATAATTTAATATAATATAACGTCATTTGAAGAAAATTTAATGTCATTTAATTTGTGACGTCATTGTCGTTGATATCAAGACGTGATTGTATTTTATATGACGTGATGCTTTTATGACATTATGATCCACATTGAAAAATTATAAATTTAATTAAACCTTTATAAATCTAAGTTAATTACTAGATTCGTATTATATCTGTATTCTATATAATATTCGCACGAATTCCTGGTTATGAATGTGAAAAGCAGACATGTTCTTGTTTGGCCAACACGACATTTACGAACGGACCTAATGTTTAAATATTTTCAAACTTTTCGTGTTTTCTTTTTATAAGATTTACTATCTTATCTTTCTGTAATTTTAGTAGTGTAAAATAAATGTGATATATTTTACTTGACTATATTTTAGACTTGAGATTATTCTATGTTATCCCCATTAAATAATTATGAATCTTGTTCATAATACATGTGCATGTATTCTAATTACAGTGCGATCTCATAAAATTTCTTTATTTAGGGAATTATGTCATATAGAGCCCCATAGAAAAAATCCCTTTTTTAGTGTTGTCTGATTTGGGTCACATTGCTTGTCTCATCGGCATGGTTCCAGCGTTTTGTTCGCGAAGTTTTCGGAATTCTAATCGTTTGTAGTGTTTAATTTCAAGTTTTGACGTTTTCCTGAAATCGACAAGCAATACAAGTAAGTACTGATCAGTTTATAAGTTAATTTTAAGTAATATTCTGCCATTTAGAACGCCGTTTCAGCGATTTTCCATAGGCCTAGCTAGTACTATTATAGGATTAGTGAATTCCCGCTCACTTTTGTTTGACTAAATTATACCGATTTGCAGGCCTGACGAGAGGGGAGAAGAGTTTGCCCATTATGCGATTTTCTCTTATTTTTTTTCGATTTCAAGTGCCCAAAAAATCTATTTGGGGGCCCAATAACAAGCGTTTATCCAGCTCCGGTTCTCGGCGTCCCTGCCGACGATTTGTAAAACCGTTATCTTCAAACTAACAAATAATTACTAATAACCATATAATATAAGATTTACTGGGGCTATATTCAACAATCTGCCATTGTTCTACGCGAAATGCTTGTTCTACAGGGTGCATCCAAGTTGCAGCATGTTTTGAGATTGAAAATGCCCAGATGTTTGACTGGTCGAATCTAATAACATGCTTATGATAAACGTATGCTAACTACTTATAAAATTAGTTTTCATCAGCCATTCATGGAAGGAGAGCGTGCTATCCTAGGCCATTGATAGGTGAGGTCTTGTCACATGACTGGCTTTAATTTGTTTTATGTTTTGACATTGATGAGTAAATTACTTAAAAGTGATTGCGTGGGGCTGAATACGAGCTTAAACACGGGTGTTTTCGATTCATGGGCTCCTCCTTCGATGCAAGAAATGGCATATAGAAAATGGCCTTGCTAAAGCCATCATGCAGGGTAATGTGGTACAATTAAGTCATGGCCCTTGTGTTTTATCGCACCCCAGGTCTGTGTCTTTAGCATGTTGTCGAGAATTTAAGTATCGTTTTTGCAGGGATGTGAAGCATCGGGTGTCCAGCCCATTTAGGATGTGCGTTGATACCAAGGCTGCTTTAATGGTCTCTTTGAGGTTGTGTGTAAAAATTGACACGTTCATTTATAGTAGGTGAAAAACTATCCTTCACGCTTACGCTAATGATTTTTAGGCACGCTTAATTAGTAACGAGCGGCATTGAAGCTATCAATAACTCGTTATTTGACGATGAGCTATAGAATATCAATGAACGGTTTTATCAGGAAAAAAATCACTGAAAATTCAAGAGTAGTTGCATGTGAAATAAGATCAAGGTGGGTTGTTTTTTCTATTTAATGTTAATTGTATAGATTTTTGAAAACAACGTGATTTAGCATAACTTGATTGAGCTATAAAGTTTTTTGGTTAAGAAAAATCTATAAGTTTATGACGACAGTATCATATTCCATTATTGTCATGTTGCAAATAAGGAAACTAAAATGCCATGGCAGTATTGTTGAAAGCCTATAGAGCTTCCTGGAACATGTGCTGATTATTGTAAGAAATTAAGAATGCATGTTGAGTTATTGAAGCATCACATGTACTACTTTAGTGCTTGTGATGTAAAAAATACTTTCTCGAACTTAATTGGAAATTTGTGTTCAAACTTGTTCTCTTGTGCTTGGTTGGCATTACATACAAAAAGCAATTTCAGTTTTTAGGTGAAAATGGTATATCATGATATATCATAGTGGTCACAATATTTGGTTATACTGAGAGGTCT
>JAQGCC010000538.1:0-34712 GCA_034698905.1 Xestoiulus laeticollis
GACACGATCCATATCCATGTTATCAAACAAACACCATGCGCTCCCTTCTAACCAAGTTAAATAAAAGGTTTTAATAACATGCATGTTTTTTATGATTTTGTGATAACAATTGAATGTGTATGAATTATCGCTGATATTTTGAATCCCATTTTCTGCAGTGAACTCCTAGATTTATCTGAACTTTAAGCAATGTACTGGTAGATATAAAGTGGGGTTAGATCCATGGATTGTCTTTAAAGTTATTGTCTAGACGTTAGACAAATAAAGAAAAACTTGAGAGGATGAAAGGAAAATTATGGCTGTGGCCTTTGCTAGCAAGTGTATATAAATTCTCTACCATGAACAGTGATAAATACATCGCCAGTTACATTATTTAAAGTTATATACACTTGGTTTGAATTGTAATTCTTTTACATTGTACACATAATGCTTGCATATGCTTGAGATGGCTTATAGTTTCGTTGAAAACAAAAGTACCATTAATCTCAACTTATGATTACATTTATTCATATTATGCTTTTTGACGTTTCGATAATCCTAAAATTTTATATATTGAGAGATTCATAAACAATATATACACGTATTACACAAGTATTAGTGGTTATATCATTATCATCCAAGACCTCAAATTTTGTCGTTAGTTATTTGCTTAATGAGCACAATTCAGTATTCTACTTATGTTAAGCTCACTTTTCCTCATACATATATACTATTTATAAGACTAGAATAAGGAATTCTGCGATGAAATATTTCAATTAAAAAACAACGTTGCCTAGTAAAAAAAAACATCCATTTTATAATGTATGAACATACATGTATGCTATGATTTGAATCATTCCCATGGTAATGATGTACTAACGAACTGAAGAAGATTACCCATTGAGGTTACACATGAATATTTATTCGGATTGTGCATCAGTAGACAAGTTTTGTGGTATTTTAGAGAAGAGTTCCCAATCCCATCAGTAGCGTTGCTCATTCCCAATTGCCTCATGAAAGACTGTTTTTTCTTGCGTAATTGATAAGGTCATTTTCTGAAGAAGAGGAGAGAAATTTCTCGTCTGTCTAGTAGAAGATTACTTTTGAGTATGAAAAAAAAATCGTTTTTTTGTCGTGACAACAACTTTGTCATTACATTCGCTTGTACATGTATGTGGCATCTTTCCGGTTTTTCTCCACCATTTTTTTCTTTGCTGTTGATCTTTATGCTCTTGGTGCGTTCTCATAAAAAACTTTGCAAATATTATATATATAATATGTGGTGTTCATACGCTTGTAAAAGATTTTTACTGCGTTTCATGACTAACCATCTTTATGTTCGTCCTTCTCTAACTTGTGAATGAGTTTTGTTTGTTAATATGCTTCGTTGATGACAGAAATGAATGGCAAATTTTGTGCTCGAAAGATTTTAAGTCTGCCAATGGGATCGCTTTCAATATGTGCATTGCTGTTTGCTTACAAGCAGCACTGAGAAACAAGAAGTTGGAATTTTTTTTATACTAGACCATTCTTCAATGTGTCACATTTGCAAGATGACAAGCTGTTTTAATAAACAGGAACATATTAGCTTAATGCTTTCCATCTTATTAAGTAGAGTGGTCCAATAGAGCAAATTGAGCAATAAGGAATTCTTTTTTTTTTTTTAAATCAGAGAAATTTATAATATATTCAGGTAGTCTGCGACATATTAGGGCTTGTGTAGTTCATTGTACAACATTTTTAGGACATTTTCAATTATGTATGTTTAATTTAGATTTTGATAAGTTGAATTGCTATAGTGCATTTTTGTGGAGTTAGGCATTTGATGTTTCTCCTGTCAAGCACATTGAATTACCTGTTTTTTTAAAATGCAGTATTGTCAATGTACATGTATGGCAGCCATTGTTCTTAAAAGCATAACTAAATTCTATTTTATTTTATTTTTTCAGAGGATCGGAAGTTGTTCGTGGGTATGCTAAGCAAGCAACAAACTGAAGAAGACGTTCGCCAATTGTTTGCCCCTTATGGAACAATAGAGGAATGTACCATCCTGAGAGGGCCTGATGGTGCTAGCAAAGGTAAATGGCACAGCCCTTGTCCCTATATGCATTTATTTTTGTCATTATGGCCGAAGCCTTGACCTGACTTACCTCTTAAGTCACTTCTTCTGCTATTAGCCTTTCTGTCAGGAACAACCGCATTTCAATTTTCGTCGAGTTTGTTAATTCTGTTGCTATTTAACCCTTGGCCGTTTTCCACATTTGCCTCGTTTCATTTCATGAATCGTTTATTTAATTAGAAATTTAAAGCTGGCAGCTCGAAATGGCACGCTTTCGAAATTCCAACGAAATGTAAGGCATATATGTGATTAGATATGAGAAAAGCCAAATTATACTTTAGAGACCTTATAAGGGAAAATTCAACCGCTTTAGTGGCTTGCGGAAAGCGGTTAAAATTAATGGAATTTGTCTTCATACTGCGGGCTAGGGTGGCCACCGAAATAGTTTTGTGGAATTGGTGTATTCCGGACCTCTTCTCTTCAAATCAATATTTCATAATGGTGCATTAGAGATTTGCGAGGTTATGGTTCCTTGTCATTTCTTGTGAAACATTTCTTGTAGATAAGGTGGTTGCACTTAATTGAATGAATTAAAGGCTTTTGTGTATAGGCTCGTTCAACTCTGTAAGCTTATCTTAAATTTGTAATAATGCTCTGTTTAATAGATGAACTCATGCTAATTAAAAAAACTCTTGAATCTCATTTGACACAAAAGGTAATGTAAAATTGGTCGACGAATTCTTGCTAATTATATATTACTGGCCAGAATGGCAATCAAGGATTATTTTTAATTACAATAGTTAATATCGACCTGCATTTAATGTATGGCCTTGGGCTGTTCTACAATCGTCATTAAATAAACAAACAAAAATAAATATTTTCTAAGCACATTCACCATTAACCGTGCACATGTAAAAATTACTCACAGTGCTTAAAATCAGTTTCTTTTGTACATCTCTATGCAATTTCTACAAAGCATCTATTCTTCAATAAATAACTTCAACATCTTTCATTTTCAATTATGATATACATGATTTCTGAATGCACGAGAAAAAAATGATGCATATAAAGAATAATGAACGTATTTATTATATCCTGTATTATAAACGCACTGTCTGCATGAAAAATTCACACATCGTCTTGAATATACATTTCGTTCTTGGAAATTGCGAGATAATTTGAATTACATGATGAGCATTTTCCATTAATAATCACACATGGGAACTCTATGATGGTGTAAATGCTAGCAAGGCCTGCTTTGCCCATTCTCTGATTGGCCAACGTTTCTTTAAAAGCTGTTGAACCACTTAATGCGTTCTCGAAAAAGGCGTTATTTCTGACTATTAATTTTCTAACATTATTGATTGCCTTATTTCTATGAACTAATTAATTGCACAACAGCATTTAGATTACTGAGACGAGGGCAGTAAGCGCTCTTGTCTACCGACTTTGCAGTCTATAATGCCATGAAAGGAACGTCAACACGCCGTTAAAGAGTTGAGAAAGCAATTACGCGAATTTAATCAATTATTTTTATTGTTAATTGGCCTGTTGATGCATTTATGCTTTCGAATAAGTAGGCCGTGGATTGGATTTTTCTGATATAAATTGTTATCTATATGCTATATGTTCTTGGATTAAATTTAGTTCAGTAATTTTAGCGCGTTTGATAGAATTAGTAGAAAGGTGTGACCTTTTCGATGCACTAATTAAAAGTCGTATTTTTCGATGCCATGTTTACAAGACAGTTATAATAGCTTGCTTGTCGGCTGTTACATCGTATTTTTATCATTTGTTATAAATTGGTGCGTGAATGGCTGCACAAGCTCAGAATAATTCACCTCCTTCATTCTTCTATTTCATTACAGCTGACGTTGACATAAATACGGTTACATTGATCATCCCTTAAACAATTGGTGCATTATGGAAGTCTTTTAAATTGAAACTATATATGTTGTTTGTTGCACATTGGTGCACAATCACAATACGTCCATCTATCAGACCCATAAGACCACTGCGTTATTTTTATCCTGATGAAATTAACTCTGGTTTAGTTGCTATTTAAATAGCTAGTTGGGAAAATATAATTAAAAACAATAGGTTAATGCACTAAGCAGTGGAATGTTCTGAACATATAGGGTGCATTTTTAGCTATTAGCAGTTTTGAAATATTTCTCCGATTTATGGAATACAAAACGTTGTTCTTCAGGATGTGTTGAATATGCCGAATTTTATGATCAGTGATATTTTCAGTTTTAGATATTACTTTACATGTTTTGAGGTGGGAAATAAAGCTTAATTTCTTTTACTTTTTTTGTTCATAGGTTGTGCATTTGTAAAATTTAGTACACACGCAGAAGCTCAAGCAGCAATTAATAACCTTCACGGAAGCCAAACAATGCCAGTGAGTACTGAAAAACTTTTGTTTATTAGGTACGATTCTTTTATACAACATTAAAAAGGTCTTTAATAACCATGTCATATAAAAATATGTAAACAGATGACAGTTTTTGTTTTTACATGGTGTTACATTGGTTCTATAAGGGAGAAATAATCAATTACTTTAATTAGGGGTATATTAAAGTTTTAATTTGAAAATCAATTACATATTTCACTTTCAGTAGAATGTAAATGCTCAACATCTGTGCGCTTTATTATGGCTAACACAAATTATAAGTTAATTTATCACTCGCATTAGCTTAATTAATTTATTTTAAGTGATATTTATAGGTGACTGCTCTGTTACATGTTCTGGTATAATTTTGGACATTTTTAGGCGAATAACCCTATACATGTAACATGCATATGTGTTATGTTATACGAATTTTTAATGTTTTTCAAACTTTTACAATGCAATTTACTGTGCAATAACATGTCACGCAGTATCCTTATACCTAAAATTCTCTGAAACAGAATTAATTCTTAAATGAATGGTTGTTAAATGAAGCTAGACCACTTTTTTATTAGATTTTGTTTGACTAAATCTTCTGTAAAGGTTATATAAATAGTAACCTGATTACAGGCGAAATTTGTTAGCTCAATTAAGTGCAAGTTTGATTAAATGGGATGGCGGTTGTGAGGCATTCAGCGTGTAATAATATAAGTGCTTTTAAAAGCATGCATCAGTTTTTGATCTAATGAATTGCTGTTTATTATTGTCCATTAGGGAGCATCATCGAGCCTCGTGGTGAAATTTGCAGATACCGATAAGGAAAGGCAGTTACGACGTATGCAGCAGATGGCTGGAAACATGGGCCTTCTAAATCCTTTTGTCTTCAATCAGTTTGGTGCTTATGGAGCATATGCACAGGTAGTTGAACACTTAATTACAAAACAATCAAATATCTCGCAAACGGTCCATGATCCCATACATCCTCCTCTTGGCCTTCTTCGACTGCTAATTTCGCAGTCTGGAGCTTATAAACTGCAGTGGAAATGCCACGTCTATCAACGTTATTTCTGCACACTTGAGCCCAAATTCGAGATTGGATTTTCAGCCTATCCCCACCAACGCCACGTTGGTTAATTAAACAATCGCATATTTTGGTTTAGAAATTATTTTCTGAATGTAGCCCTATCTCATTAAACTCGACTTTTCGACTGGAATGCGGAATGAAATAACGCCACAACTGCGTGCCAGGTTAACGTTTGAACCCCAACTGGAATTGGTTTCAATTTGAAAATATTTCACTAGCCACACGGTATCACAACATGGCTTTTGTGTCCGGTCTTTCGAAATTCGTTAATTATGTCTGCACCAGCCGTCAGTCATTTCTCCAACGTGTCAGCCCAGCATTAATGCACTAGCAGTACGCTGTATGCATTTATAATTGCCTTCAATTATCTTCGGGCCATATATGAACGCGTTAATATGAAGAACAGACATTTTCGATATTTGCCATCAAATGCAGATGATGAAATTTTCGCATTCACGAGATCCACTCTCACGCGACAGTTATCCTGAGGAAATTCTGCTTGAAATGTTAATTAAGGCAAGGGCAACGTCGTGCATACACGAACATTGCTTCTGGCCTTTTTGATGAAGGGATCGCCCATAAATCAGGTCACCAAATTGTCAGATTTATTTCTGTCTTTCAAAAGACGTCTTTCGACGCAAAAATCTGTATTCCCACTTTATCGATTATCGCCCACTCTCTAGGCTTAGAGCATCGTTATTCCGAATTCGTTATCAGGTTGTCAACATATGATACGTCATCTAAACCTTGCCATTCCACAGTTCCATTTTTATTAATTATTAAAAAAAATCCTTTCGATTCAAAATCAATTTAAATTAACCCCTTCATTATGAACGAAATCTCAAGATCTGGATTAGTCATAATGTACCATTTGTACTTGTCTAAAGTCATTAGGTAGTCAGGTTAATTTCTGTTAGGGTTATATAATATTAGTTTATTTGTATACAAATTTGACGTCAATCAATAGCTTTATAATGAAAATTTTTTACAACCCTCGAATCAACTACGATGCCCTCAAGATCGTTAGTGACGAAATTACCCTAGGATTCAACAATGACTCTTCGTGATAGAGGATATGACCAGGAGTATATAAGAACCAGAAATATGCCAGTTATTCCGAATTCGTTATCAGGTTGTCAACACATCCAAAACCTTGCCATTCCACAATTCGGTTTTATTTTAAAATTATTAAAAAATCCTTTTGATTTTTTAATTGTGATCAATTTCAATTAACCCCTTCATTATGAAGGAAATCTCAAGATCTGGATTGGTCAAGATGTACCATTTGTACTTATTTAAAACTATTAGGTAGTAAAGTTAATTTATGTTAGGGCTATATTTGTATACAAATTTTACGTCAATCAATAGTTTTATAATGATTTTTTACAACCCTCGAGTAAACTACGATTCATTCAAGAACGTTAATGACCCAAGGATTCAAAAAAGACTCTTCGTGATAGATGATATGACCAATAGGATAAGAATCAGAAATATTAAATTAAAATAAACCAAGGATTAGTCTACAAAGTTTGCAGATTTATGCATTTGTTTTATCCACACAAAAAAAAGGTGTTGCATCCCGCTAGCAACATAAAATCTGTCAAAACTTGTTGCTGATTTAGCAACAGGCTCTCAAGCACATATCAGCGGAAAAATTGAAGCAAGATAGATTTGGCACAGGTATTTCCAACCAACATTTGGCAACCTGCACCGACATGCAGGACTCTCAAAATTCAGCATCTGCTCTGACGTCTATGGATTACGTTTCATGGATATCAAATTCGAAAGGATGGATGGGGACTTTGTTATTGTTTTGCCAGTATTTGGTATGCACTATTCACAGAGCTCTGTTTGTATGCAATTTTAAAATTGTAGTTTATGCAGCAGCAGGCGGCACTGATGGCGGCGGCGGCTCAGGGAGGTTACATCAATCCCATGGCGGCATTGGCAGCGGCTCAGATGACGCATATGAACACATTAGCCAATGGAATGTCGAACCCAACGCTTACCACGCCTTCTGGTGAGTACAAGCAAGTGCGCGACAGATGACCCCTCTACGGCCCTTAATTATCACCGTGTCTTGCACCAGTTTCTCGTTTCTCGCCAGTCTCCGAGCATGCCAGTAATTTTCACAGATTTTTCCTCCTTAGGTGCGGGGACTCAACCAGTGAACGGTGCTATTCCTAATTTGCCTTCCCCAACCATGCCGAATTTCAGTATGCCCCAAGCCAATGGGCAAGCCAGTGAGGTGTATACCAACGGTATGCCACAATACCCTCGTAAGCCAATTTTTTATTTTTAACAGACATTTTTTTCTTTGGCCACGGCCAATTCCTTTGAATCTTATATGACAAGTTTTGGAAAGGCACGTTCCACGTGGTGTTGAATCTCGCTCAACCTGCACTAAATATAGCTAAGGGTGTTGGAATCTATATGTCTTATTGTATGAGACCTCCCTATTGCTTATGAGATTATGGACAATCCCATTGTTATCATTGATAATTGTACATTTTGTTGAGTAGCCTATAATATAGTGAGTACTCGTAATAGACTTATGGGTAAAATATGGGCCTTGAAATGCAACGTTTCGGAAATTCCCACCATTGGGAAACCAATCGAAACGCTGCATTTCAAGACCATGCTATGCTATGCTCTATGCTGTTTTTACCCTTATTTGGCATATAGCACGAAGAAGCGCATTATCTTAAATGCAGCGTTCCGAATGGTTTCCCGATGGCGGGATTTTCCGAATGTCCAATCGGAATCCTGCATGCTATTTGATTCCCCTAAACTGTTCTTACCCTTATAACCTCTTACTATAAGGGACTCATGCCATAGACTTCCTTATTGTAACCGGAGTCTCATTTGATTCCATGTAGCTTGCCTCACTATACATGTATATTGTTTCATTACCATGTTGGATCTTGCCATTGACAATGTAAGGCATTTATATGGCATTCCATTGAAGCTAATTAAGGCTACAAGCCAGCTATTTCAAGTTATAATCTAACAAGCTCTATAGTATAAACAAAGCATGTTATACACTGCTGATATTTCTTTGTCAGTGTCACATACATGGGGTTACTCATCACTGCGTAGTACTCTCACATGATACCTTGCCAGAGATAAAGCTATAGTGCAAAACGATTTTATTCCATAGGATGATAGTCGAAGTTTACCGCATTTCGATTCTGTGATAAAATGATAAAATGGAAGTCCAGTCAGGGTTGGGATTTGATTTATGTTAAATTCCAGCGTCCGGGGTTCAGCTCTTTCCGTGCTGCATATATTCATATCGAGTTGATGAAATAGTTCCAGATACTCTAATGTTACCATAATGGGACTTCAGCGTCCCGATAGCCTGTTATGATAAACGAGATAGACGTTCGAATTGGAAACTAGATCCGAATTCGGACCTGCATATTAAGGAAGTGGATAACAGTAGTTGCATCGGGCCGAAATTAATGGCATGTAGGCCGTTGCTGATAGCTGCATTTCATGTTGTTCTAATGACCATACCCGTCCCTGATGGGGGATGTGGTTCAACGTTTGGAATAATAATTTAACAGCGTTGCTCCACAGTCAGATGCAACCGTTTTGCAGGCATTGGGAACAGCTGACCCCTGTATGGTTCGCCTCTTCAAATAATGTATTAAACATTTGGAAAAGATCAGATTTATTGATGCAGTAGTTGCCTACTCACCATGATATTCAGCCCAAACTGGGAGGGGGAGAAGCAGTGATATTCTCGTTATTTTATTGGAAATTCAGCAGTATTTTTTTCGTCCCTTTTCTTTTTTTGCCAAAAAGTAATTGTGTTAAATGATGATCTAAAGGCCTAATCTGCATGCTGGCGTTTCATTATGCATCACTCTTGATAAAATCTTAATGGATGGGTTAGGACTGGCTGAGAAGTGGGGATGTATATGGCACGCTATACTTCCAAGTTTCGTTCTGAATAATAGACGTAAACGCGTTTCCTGAACATTACACTCAACGATGATATACACTGGCATGCCTTGTGGTAATGGCATGCTTTAAAAAAGATACCGATTTTTCTCCCCCTTGTTTTTCACATTCACTTTTCAAGTCGATCGAAATGTTCGTTGTTGCGTCGATTTTTGTAATAGCATTATTTATTTACTACTTTTATAGGTCTAAACAAAGTGCAGTGAGCAATTATATTTGCACATCATTTTCATATTGACCCTTTAATGAATTTTGCACATTTTGTTTGGAAATCGAACATAATTGCACCATTTCTTTGAGAGTGTATAATAGGTTTGTTCACGAATTCTATATTAAATATAATTTAGTCAAATTTAAACCGGACAGAATGTACGTTTTACAACACGACACATCAGAAGTACCTTTGATATGTCATGTTGTGTTGACGAAAAGGCTTTATGTACATTATATATACAACTAACATATTAGGGGTACTCAAATTGACGACAAAAATTTCGCACTTGTGCTCAGATAGCCTCTCTGCAAGGTCCTCAAAATTTCTAATTCTAATTGATTGGAATTTTGACATAATGGCCACAATTTGGATTCTGCATTTTTTGAGGATATTGCAGAGAGGCTATCGGAGCACAAGTGCGAAATTTTTGCCGTAAGTTTGAGTACCCTTATTGTCTTTTTTGCCAAGCGAGAACCTTTCTGTTCTGCGCTTATGTAACCAGGAATTTATCCGAATGCAGACAAGATAGAATTCGTGAACTGACCTATAGTATGATACTAATAATGCTTTAACAGTTTTTAAATTGATACACAAAAAAAATTTCAATTCAAATGCATTTCGAAATATGGTAATTAAAATAAATAATTTTGTTTTGGTGAGAACAAAAATTATAGAATTGAATGCTCATGGGGTTGAAAAACGCAATGCGTGGATTTTCTCTAGCGTTTTTAAGCAAAAATGTTTTTATTTTAATGACGCGGAATGGATTCAAAAAGTAGGCGAAGAAGCAAGCGTGTGCCTTCACACGTAATGATCATTAATTAATGGTAATAAAGCAACGTATCGCATTATTCAAGTGCCAACAATTGACCATCCATATATAAAAGGGGGAGAATAATACTGATAACGGGGAAGTGTTCATCGATGCTTTAATAAAACAATTTTGAATTCACGCTTAAATTCTCACTTTGTGAAACGCCGAAGCTCCATCACTATCAGTGGTCCCTCTACTGAATGCTCAGCTAGGGCCTAACGCTTGTCTAATGAGTAATTCTGATAACAAATGCAGTTTTACCCTGTTGAAAAATGTACTCATTGTAATGGAGCTAAGCGTTAATAACTCGCCCTTATTTCAATAAATCCACTGCAAGAGATGCATTTTGATTTAGGCGCTGCAAGTGAATTTTCGAATTAAAATTGTAACAAAATTTGGGGAAACCGAGAATTTTTTTTTTTTCGGTTTGAATTTTGCGCAGGAGGGAAACGGATACTTCGATTTTATAATGCGTAGTTGTTTTAATAATTTCAGCTCAAGGATTGCCAAATGGCGACGCAGCCCTTCAACCTGCACCTTATCCAGGAATACAACCATATCCAGGCATTGGTGAGTTCACGTCAAACTTTTTAAAAATGTGTTATTTCCATATTGCCCAATTGAATTAATGAGGTGAAAATGAAAAATGTGATATCAGTAATGTTGTGATGTGAGCACCTATCTGAGTCTAAGTTGAAATACTATTTATATCCTTTAGCTTTTTAGTACCTTGTATCAATAACCTGAGTAGATCGAGTTTGGGGATGATTATAAATATATTACATGAGCAAACGTTGGCCAATGTCATAATCTGGCTGAACAGTCGTTAGGAAATGCATTTGCAAGAAATATCTTGTGCATCCTTCGCATTGAAGTGATGTGTTTACCTGTAGAGAACGTTGGGAAAGTTGTGGAATGCTATGAATCAGTTTTATCTTCTTGAAAGTATCATTACTATCGAACATGTTTTGCTGCACGACTCTTAAAAGCCACGACTTTTGACTTACTGCTTGGTGGAAGGTGTCATCGCACTTCGACTGTTACTCTTAATAATCGTGCATAACTTTTTATTTCGGTCGTAACCGATTTTATGGAAGACTCGGAAATACGTGCGTTGTTACCATCTATGGATTTATGTCAGCATTTATGAGAGTTGGGAAGAACGGATCTTGCCATCTCGTTCCATGGCCATGAGGAACTGCATGAGGAATTATTCTCCTAATTGTAGACTTTTCTTTTAGTCATCCCGGTCATAGTTTTGATTCCGGCATAGTGTTATGTTTTAAGAAAAGCAGCCTAGATATTTATGGCATTGGGGAGAATAGATTACATGTAGATTAACTGAATGAGATGGCTTCATGAGTGCTCAAAATAAATAAAGCCAGCCCTAACTGTTCCAAAATTACATGTCGAACAACCAACTCTTGTCATTGTAAAATGGAAATATGAAATTCTGCAAGGTTTTATTAAATGTAAATATTATTTGATATCTGCAAAAATTAGTTCAAGAGCCGTAGAAGTCAGATGAGCTTTTAATATGATTTTGTTTTTTTGGTTTCTTAAAAAAAACAGAAGTGTTCTGATGGTAATTATATAGTGGACTTCGCTTAATGAGATCACGGATAATAGAATCATCCGTTTATTGCAATCTGAATTGCCAAGTCTTGGACACTCGAATACAAATACAATGGAAAATAGCCACTTATTGGGATCAGCAATTTGCTTAATCGAATCATTAAGACCACATAATAACATGCACATATGTTACGTACTGTAATGCCATTAATCCCCCTCCCTCTTAAGTGTCAGGCCACATTTTTTGTTTAAGGTGCTTGTACAAATTGTATAATTTATCAGTAGGCTAAATAAAACTGCAAAGAAAAAATGATTTAAGCTTGAAACAGAAGATAGCAATTTTAAAGCAGTATATGATTAATGCAATGGCCTAAAATGAATCAACGGAGTGCGGTTTTACAGTTAAAAATCGCCTAGTCAGTTATATGTAAAATTTTCAAGAATCGTGAGAAGCTTCAAATAAGAGCATAACTCAATGACAAGTCGGAAAACCACCAACAAAGTGTTGACTTGAGAGATAGCCTACAAATATTGTGACTTGGTGTGCAACATAGATCTACTGACTTTAAAATTCAGTGTGAATATGAAAATTTGATCATATATCTACTATGTGAAAGTAGTATAAGTAGCAAATAGACATTAAGGACAATTCATTTAGAATTAAAATTTAAAAAAAGATTTTTGTTCGCGTATTAGAATCTTGTGGGTTTGGAATCAAAATAGCCTGAGACAAACATGATCCCATTAAGCAGATTCCACTTTTTAATTAAAGAAATATTTGAGATTAACTTATAGGAAACATATTTTAATCAAGTAGAAAGTAAAGTATTCTGCTGCTACCCTCAAAGTGATGTTTAACCAACGTCTCGTTTGAGTGGCACATTCGGGGTAGTACGTTGTCGTAAAACGAAAGAGAAGTTATTAGTATATGGATTTGAAATGTAATGTAAGGCATGCAGGGGGGTAATATAATGAAAACGAAATGATGGGAGGGTGAATTTATTGATGATTTATGGGCAACAACTTACAGAATATTGGTTGCTTTAGTGAAGATGGGGAGGCTCTCCGAATGTCTTTTGGCACGTTAGTCGGTATGAAGAGTTGGGTAGTGTTTAGGAGGCTATTCGGGTATGAGTTTGAATCTGTCCCGCTGTGCGTGTTTTGGTTTTGTGGTCTGTTAGGGAGCTGGGGTAGTTTGGGAAGATTGCATACATGTATTATTCAGAAGCTGGTGGCCATTGCTGCCAAACCAAATGGACTACTTTAGATCTTTTCTTGGCAATTTTATCAGCTGCTCGCCATATATTTCTATTATAAGACAGTGACTAAGTGTCAGTTGGCTATACCTTAGATGCGTTTTCCAGTGCCAGTGTGAATGGCATTCCTGACGATCGCAAAGTGAGTTATGATTTTAATTTTGGCGAGCGGCGACTTGTAGGGGTGGGAACAATCCAAATGACATATGAGCTAGGTCTACTGCACCATTTATTTCCTATCGTTTTCATATAATTTCTTGATATACAACGTCGGGTTTTTTGCCCTCATTTCACCCACTTGCTTTTCTTTAACTTACTGCTATTGCACACTCCATTGAAAAGACATTCTTTTTTTTTTTGCTGCTTGGCCATCATGTGCACCTACTATACCGAAAGCAAAGTGCGCGACCACGGATCACTTAGATTTGCTAACACACTTGGAATTTCGGGCCACGGCTGGACGATTTCGAGAAAATCCAAAATGAAGACGTGCACGGAATAAATTTTTTATCTCGGGCGAGCCAATATAAAAATGTTGCTCTGTAGGATATATTGATTTCGTTTAAGCCTTCCAATATGAAAATTTTATTCTGGACTTTATACCAATCAGTTCATCTTTGTTGAAAGAAAATTGTCAGTTATGTATTCATCTCAGCAAGTACAGATTTAAGGGCCTAATGTAATGGCCTCGTATACATATATAGCTATTCTGCAAAATTTGTTCAATATATTTTAAAAGTGATGTCCTATCAGAGGGAACATGCATTTTATAAAAATGTTGTTACAATTTATACTTAAGGCCCTACATGAATATGGTATATATTCCTTATTCTAGTAGAGCTTCATAAACTTAACTAAACAACACATTTTTAACGACAAATGTTTATGAAACGAAGATGGAAATGGTATTTTAGATTTCTAAAGTATGGCTTTGCCATACAAATACATTGAAAGAATGTTAGATGGCACATCGTTCTAGTTTAAGTGTAAGATGCATTGCAGGGGTAGTTTTTTGGGATATTTTAGCCTTCAATGACAATACTGTTTTATCCAAAATTATAATATGTCAAACTATAGCAATGTATGTCAAAATTTTAACAACCACATGAAGCTTAGACTAGATAATGGCACGAATCCTGTAACTGATTTTACTCCATTTTGTAAATAGAGGAAGCAATACAGTGAACGTTTACAATGATTTATGTAGATGTTCAGATGAACAGTTTTGTTTTTATCTTTTTGTCCCTCGGTTCCATATACTTGCGTATCGTTGTTCTTTATTATGGTAATGGCACGTATTGCAAGGAAGGGATAAAATGACGTTCAAACGTCAACAAAATTATCTTTCCTAAGTATAATATATTATTTTTGGTAAAGTCACGCTTCCACTTTACGGTGCCTTTACAGTGTATACTGTATGGAATATAGTTTTCTTTTTTATCTATACCTTTCTTGACCGAACTATGTTTGGTAGCATGAGGTTTTTACGATAGTTCACCCACAGAGTTGGGGATTGAATAGCCCGAACGATAAATCCACCAGCTAAATCTAAGGCAATTTACTGAAGTGGGAAATGAATGTGACAGAAAACTATACAGTTTGTTATATGACTTTTCGAAAACATGTGCAATTTTTTTATGACATACGTTAACAGCATGCTCAGCTTATTGCTAAAGTTGAATCACTTTTTTTAAATGAATTGCTCTCCTCCAGATCAAAAAAGTCTCTTAAAATCGTGCTGTATTTTTTTTCTTTCGGTATTAGGCTCAATAAATAACAATTTAGTCGTTACGGTGTGTTGATTCGTTTATGATGACTATAAGGAAGAATTACTTAACAAAATACGCTTTTCAAATTTTAAGAGCATTATTCGTTAACGAATAATGGTTTATTTACTACGCCTTAGGTGAGACTTTATGGATGAATCAGTTTTCAGTCAGTACGAAATCATACCCATTTGAGCAAAAGTCGGATTTTATGATACGTTTGGGTTTGCTCTAGTTATCAGTTTTATTTCGTTACCACTCAGTTTGAATCCTCAGGTTTGTAATTTGCGTTAGCCAGTTAATTTCCATGCCTCAGATGAGTGCTCACAATGACACTTGATGGTATACAAATGCTTTGATGGACGTGCCAATAGGCATACAGATAGGTTGTTCATAAACCCACTAGATAGACATTTGGTGTTGTTTTATGGGACATTAGGCTAGCATTGGCTTCATCTGTTATCCAACGTCGCTATTAGCATTTACATTTGCCCTCATTTTAAATAGTTAATTTTTAAAAGCTGTGATTTGTTGAAAATGGTTATAATAAATTTGGTGCGCTGCGACAGTTAGCCTACACCAGAGAAATGTTGCATTTTTGGAGCTATTCCGAATACAGCTTTTCCAAACATTTCAAACATGCAGTTGAAATTTATGAAAAACTGATGGGTTTGGTGTGGGCTAGGCCTATTTCTGAGCACCATTAGTGTCACACTATCAAAACAGTTGCAAAAATGCGCCGAGATGTGCCATTATTTTAACCGTTCTGTTGCTAAGCGACCAATGTGTGCCACTGCTGTCACATTGGCTGGCGTCTTAATGGTATTGAAAATGTGTCCAGGTGGACAGGCTAGAGTGACAGCTTAATTGTTAAGCCTTTGCAAACTGTGGATTTTTTATTTAGGGTTTCCTATTCCAGCTGCTTATCCCGCCGCCTACGGACAGTTCACGCAAGCCCTAAGTCAGCAGGCAGCCATGATGCCTCAAACACAAAGGGAGGGTAAGTTGTTCATTTTATAATTAATTTATCGAAACTTGTTATTGGCAAACTTGGCTGACAATTTCCATCACGACACGAAGACTGCCCCTGTAATAGGGCAATCACTTAATGCACCGTTACTAGCAGTGATTGCCTATCTTTGGGGGAAAGTCTAAATCTCATAGCATATACCATTGAGGATATTGTCTGCAAGTTATTTAATTTATTGTTTAGTATTTCTTTATATACCTTTGCACGTGCTAATTACGATACTTTCCTTTTTCTTGCTATTACTTGTCCAACTCAAAACAGTTAAAATTTACTTATTTTGAATAATAACTTGAAATTACCTTGCATATTATGCATATTAATCAATAGACGTGTTTGGAGTCGAAGTTTCTGCATTATTTCATATAATACATTAATATAGTAACCACAATTTCAATATCCGTTTTTGTCCACCAATTATTGTCTTCTACTTTATATTTTAAAGAGATTCTCGCAGATGAATGAAAAAATGATTTATTATGTACTTATTCAATCTATTTCCAAAACCATTTTTCCAATCGACATAATACACATTTCTCAGTTGTAATTATTTTATCAAACAAAACTGCTGTGAAAAATGATACGATTTGCTCATATCCAGTGTGTTTTCACATGCTGCTACCAAACATGTTTCTATATGTAGGGTTAAGGCTCGAACTACTTTACTAAACTATTTTTTTCACTCCACTTTTATATTGAATTGAATTGATCGACTCCCAATTTTTCAGCTATTCCCCCTCCTTATTATAATTCATTTACAAATCGCATCATCTCATTTAATTAATTCATAACAAGTTTTGGTTTAATTTATGAGGCGCAGTGCCGAAGTGCAATTTTTTAACGACTATCGTAAACGCTGTTAGAATCACGGTGAGGCCTCCAATTTAATTTTTAGTTACTCCACAGCTTGTTCGTGGGTAACATTAATAGTTTCGACGTGGCTTTAAACGTTTTTTATTTTTCTAAAACCACTCCCGTCACATTGTTATATTTGGGCCTGATTTGGAATTCCGTCCTCGCGTTACGCCCTAATTTTATTTTATCATCGATGTAATTGACTTTGGTAATCGCATCCTCGATTTTCAGCCACTCGAGATCCTGATTGGCTGCGTGCCTAACAAAAGTTCGCCATATCGCTGCCATTAAAACACACTCTTGGTGATTTATAAGCGAGCAATTAATGTAATAGACTGCAATATTACACACTATGGCGCTTTAATTAAACCCGGATGCGGGAGAAAGCATGTGGCAAGCTCACGAACGATTTTTAGTACCTGTTACACTTTTTTAATAGTTTCCTCATCCTTGATGGGCTGTCTCGAGCTAATTTTCATATCAAGATTTTTTATGACTACTCCAGTGCGCCGTTTGCTTATACGCACCCCATTTTTTGCAGATTTTATTTCGGTAAAAATCGATTTTAGCTTATCCTCAACATATGTCGACTGAAACATTCGTTTAAAACTGCATTTCCTCATTTTTTTTTTCTCCTGTCGAGTCCCGTTGAAGTGCTTTACGCTGCAATGAAAACTTGTTACATGTTTTATGGATTTCGCCTCTACGCTTGTGCATTGTGCTTTCTACTTTCATTCCTCTCATCCCTAGCCTTTCAACCCTCGCGCAAAAACTTTAATAATAAAAAAGTGTGTTTAAAGACTGCATGAATTAATGCATTGGATCTAATTCGACTTAATGAATTTGAAAAACGTAAAGTTCAACGCGCCTCCGAGGCATAATTCTCGCGTACAAGGCATTAGATGCGCTTCTTCCATGTCAAGTAAATAAATGTAGATTTAATGCCTAAGAGTAATTCTGCCTCCCGAAAGCGTTTCTAAACTAAGGGGGATAACGTTTATCTTTTAACTCCGGCAATACATTATCCGTCTATTCTTCTTGTTGCTATGTTACTTCAATTGTCTTTTTCACTTCACTAACTCGCATAATTGCAGTGATATCATTCAAATGTGCATTAACCTTTCTTATACACATAAATCGGACTCATTATATGCGCACACACACACATAAAAAACTGAAACTAAACTCTTGAATAAGAAGATGCATTAAGACCATAGGTAATTAAATGTGAATTATTTATCCAACACGGTTTTTTATGCAGTGTTCGAGATATCCTTTTTCGGTTCTTTATGATGTTAAGTCACGATGTCTAGGGATTTGCGCTATTTTATTCCCTTTCTAATTCTTGTCGATTATCTAGAAGATACTTTATAAAAAATGCTTATGAAATTAATCCCTTTGAATTGCTTTTTCTATATGCATCTTGTAAATATCTCGATCATCTCTCTAATGACAATCTACAGTTTGGCAGAACGATTGCGAGTGTAATTTTTGAGAAACGGTTTACATTTAATCTATAATTCTTCCTATTTTTTAGGCCCTCCAGTAATTATTCTGTTTTAGAATGTCGTTAGCCAAGTGATTTTGCATAATCGATATGCTTGATTGCCCTAAACTTGATTCCTGACAAACCAAATCACTGTTTTATTCAAAGACGTCTTAATTTATTCTACCTACCTATATTTATATAGGTAATCTTTTTTTTCCAGGCCCGGAAGGATGTAACCTATTTATCTATCATTTACCTCAAGAATTTGGTGATGCGGAACTAATGCAAATGTTCCTCCCTTTTGGAAACGTCATCAGCTCTAAAGTCTTCATCGATAGGGCCACAAATCAAAGCAAATGTTTTGGTAAGTCTTTCATCAACTATTTTTTACAAATTCTCTATGGTTAATTTTATTAAAATATATGTTAACATAAATGTTGGCAAGTAATTCTGACATTCGCTATTTAGTTCCCAGGGAACGAATGTTTCACACGCCACTACGTCATAATGGTCACTTAATGATATAGTTCTTATAATGGGTTCATATTGCGTTACTTTTTGAAAATATGCATGAAAATAAAGCTTTAAGAATATTTTCCACGTTTTGTCGTCTGCTTTTCTCAACGTGCATGTTTTATTTTTTCCATTTCCATACACGAAATTGTTAATTTGGTTACAGATGCTGCATATTTGACTAAATTATACACTAAATAAAAGCTGTTTTGTACATTGAGCAAGAAAAGCTTGATTTTAATATTAAACATTTTTTTAGTTTTTCTCTAGGAGTCAAATTCGCTATTCCTAAAGAATGTCAATATGTTTTTAGTATAAATATGAGAGGTCTGTTATCTAAAAATGTTATTTAGACTGAGTAGCAGTAATCCCCTCTTGAAAGAGATCAGGAGGATAAAGTTTTCATTAGAAAGTCTTGTCAAAAAGGATGTTGTATGACAAAATGATTGCATGGCTTTCATGAAGGCAATAGCTAACAACCTAATTAGGAAGATTGCTGTTCACGGACTTAACAGAGGATGAAAATAGCTTAACGTTCAACAAAATCCACGAAATAGAGCAGCAGAATGGGGGAGGGATATCTTTCTCGTCCTTACTAACCTTCTTTAATCCAGCTATGCTTCCTCCCATATGTTATCAATATTTGATCGTTGCCATCTTTCTAATTTTAATACTAAGTCTTTCCCGATATCTATTTTCTAATCTGCTACTTTCATATCTGTACAGCCTTTGATTACCTTTTTCTGTGTAATTCCATGATGGATATTCTTTTTTATTGTTTAAAGGGGTAGAGCAAAGTGTACCTTGCTCTGTTAAGTTTAATGAATGATTATAAGCTCAAATAATGAGAGGATTAGTTGAGTATTACCGTGCTAATATCTCATTACCCAAGTCGTTATCGTCTATTGCATTTAATGCAATGTTTGAATAAGTGTATATGTCTTAATGTGCTGGTGAAATCATTCGTGTTAACCTACATGTGCATCATAATTAATAAATGGTATTTTTTATTTTTAAATATTATGAGCATATCACAGGAATATAGAAATATAGTTTTTACGTAATGTTCCTTATTCAATTTATTAATTTCAAAGTATTTTGTAAATGCCAGTTATGTATTCACCATTATTATATCGTACTGCACAATTTAGTTATGTTAATGAGATATTTATTCTCTTTTCCTTAAAGGTTTACAATTTCATCGAGAATTGTAGCTACTGTGTATGTTATCATGACTAATTAATTTATATACATTTTTTTTCGTTTTTTTTAGGTTTTGTGAGTTTTGATAACCCAGCAAGTGCACAAGCAGCCATTCAGGCAATGAACGGGTTTCAAATTGGCATGAAACGACTGAAAGTTCAATTGAAGCGTCCGAAAGACGCAAATCGACCTTATTAATTTATAAACCATACTAGAAGGTAAGTCGTTTAATGGCAATCATCACGCTGTTTAGCCACGAATGGAGTTTTATTTCATTAGAGTGGATTTTGTTTGTTCATCACTTGTTTCATTATTGGCAATATGAGTGCTTTTCATACATTTGAATATACATGTGGTACCTATGACACAATGCAAACTTTTGAATGCTGCATAACGATGTAGACGACCCAAAATTAGTTGTTTTTTTAGAGAAAAAAATACCGTTTTCCATAATTCAACTCTTCTTATTTTTATTTCCTCCTTTCATGGGAATTGATTTCCTCACAGTATTAGGCCCCCCTGGTGCTTTTCATGGCAAACTTGTTTGTGAAGTCTGCAAGATACAGACTGATTTTTAGCAAGTAATGATTTTTGAGTAAGAATAAAAATTCAATATAAAAGAAGAAATAAGCGAATCAGCTCTATACATCTACATTTTCTTTGGTAATTGGCCTTCTTGTGAAAGGCATGCACTTTAAATTGATTGCTTTCTTCCAATGCTTGTCTTAGTAACCATGGATACCGAGCAGCCTAGGCAAAGCCTACTCCCATTGGAGTTCCCATAGAACCAAATAAATCACAGGCACCCCGAGTAATGTAAGTCCCTGCTGCTAAGGCATGTTGTGGTGTTTTCGGCTGTCTATTCATTCTCTAGTGGTGCCCGTGATTCATCATATTATTGCATAGTGCATTTGTATATATCTTGGTATTTGATAGACACATTGTCAGTCTATTAGATGTTTAGTCATTTGTCATGTCTGATGGTTTGCAGTTGACTGGATTTATCTGTGAAATCGAAGGGTGTAAGAAAGATTCGTTGGGAGTACTATATTGTTAATCAAGTACTTGCCATGAGTCCTTAAAGATGTTGCCAGCTTTCAACAGGA
The DNA here is from genome assembly GCA_034698905.1 of Xestoiulus laeticollis. Taxonomy (NCBI): domain Eukaryota; kingdom Metazoa; phylum Arthropoda; class Diplopoda; order Julida; family Julidae; genus Xestoiulus; species Xestoiulus laeticollis. Next base: position 21,302 of record JAQGCC010000538.1, read on the forward strand.
AGACTGGGATAAACATACTCTTTTATTTGGTTCTGACAGCTTCAGTTATAAATTATTATAAAAACAATGAATAATATCTCCTTCACACTAACAAAACCACCATAGAGCTTTATTAAACCATAACGTAATATACAAGTTATGCAACTTAAGGATAAAGGGTTATTTTTCGTACTTATTTATTTATTTCATACTTAATGCTGCATGCGTTTTGGTGGTTTTTAATGATGGTCAGGTAAAGTTCACGTCTATAAGACGTTCTGGAATATAAACTTAGTTTAGGTTGAAGATATCTAGTAGATTCTGAAGATTTTGATATGATATTTGTTGGAAAAACTAATTGAATTATAAGATCAGTCAAATACCACTGCTACTTATGGGTGCAGTGCATACGAGTATTGAAGTATGAAAGATTTAACCTACAAAAGAAAATATCTATATAACAGACAAATAACATGGTTTATACGTTCTAATCATACATTCAGAATTATTACAATAATCAATATAATGAATCATGCAAATACCAAATAGTTTTCGATTAAATAAAAACTTAATTACACTTAATTTCCAAACAGATTTTGCTTAATTGTATCTTGTACTCGTGAGTGCATATAACAAGGCTGTTATAAATTGACTGTTTCAATTTCATAAACATGGCTAAAGTCGTGAAAAAGTTTAAATAATCTTAAACTGGATGCTGTAGGAAGGATAATGAGAACGCCACATGAAAAATGCATTTATTGTACATGTACCAATATTTCTTCCGTCATCCACTCCGCCATGAATGAAGTAAAATCGTTGTCTCAATAACATTTTAATGATAATGGTCCCTTATGATTGATTCCAGTTGATATTGTTCAGCAATACACACTATATTTAATCGATTGTATATGATTCACATTCTCGACATATTCACAAGAGTTGTAAACACTATCATATTTTTTTTAATATTTTGTTTTACGAAAATCGTTTGTTAATTGGTGATAAAAGTCCAGCTTTTATTTTAGTTGTACTTGCATTTGTTTGCCACACTAACAATGTTTTGTTTGGCATTTCTCAACTGTATTGTTGATTATTTGTTAAAGTTTTGTATAAGAGCAATTTTGGCTGCCATAGTAAGTTATTGCATTTTGCTGCTAATATAATCCATGTAATTTATTCGTGACCTAATAATTTATTTTTTTGGTTTCAGATTTGCCAATGAAAACCGCAATCATGGATGGCCCAAAAATATCATCAACTTGACCATTTCAAAGGCCAACACAGCCCAAACTATTGGATACTTGTCGATTGACCCAGCATCATATTAAGCTAAGGAAACCATATTCACAAATATATATGCATATATATAAGTATGTGAATTTAGATACCTATATATAAATATATATATATACATCCATCAGTCATGGAGGATCCCCCTTTCTCAATGCGTTACATGCTACACCCACGTCTTAGAAGCCAACCTAGGACAGCTGGGGGAATTGTTTTGTTTGTTATTTGAAACATTACGAATGGATAGCCAAAGACATTAAAAAAGTCGGCTTCGCAGGTGATAAAAATGCCATCTTCGAGTAAAGGAACGAACATGGGTGTACCTTTGCTTGGGTGTGTACCAACCGGGTGCATTCGAGTGTGCTTTCAAATTTGGTGCTTGGAAATACTGTAAGCGCTCGTGGACTGAGGCCCCTTGTCCTGGGACCTCCACAGCTGCACCAATGGCGGATATTCTGCGCGCTATGGACCTCACGGCAAAGTACTGTTAATATTCGTGACAAGACTTCCACTCTTAGATGGCGCTAATAGACTAGTCAAAGGAAGTGTACGATATAAAAACAAATACTTCCAGCACAAAGAAATTCCGCGCTTTTTTCTTGGATTGCCCCCTTTTATTCCCAGCCCTAATTCCCTCGAAAAACAACTAAAAAGTATTAGCATTCTTTGTAGTTTGTAGTCGGCTTAGCTAGAAAACAATTGAAATTATCACAAACCACATGTATTTATCTCGCACAATTATCTAGTTTACCTTAAGATATATAATATTTATAATACAAAAAATATTCAGAGGCTTTAGAGATGGCAGTGAGGTTCCACAAGGGCTGTTTTTTGATGGCTGGCTCCGGGTTTGATGGTTTTTTTGTTGAAACGCATTTTACTCTTTGACCATTTCTCATTGTACGTGATTGTACAGTATTAAGCATTTTCCCACAGCGTTTTACATTAATTGTGAGAAATTGAACGCTGCATTATTTTTTTAAACTATTTAAATGGAGAGCAACGAACAGTGATGAACAAATGTTGCGAACCTGTTCATATTTATGCGTTCCATTGCGTCCCATGCTATCCAGGAATCATTACACTATTTCCCAGTGACAAAGAGTCCAAGAAATGTCCAGGGGCTTCTCACACTCTCCACTGACATACTGACTACACTGTGCCAAGAAATAAATCTCAATCTTAGACCTCCTTAATCCGTTTTTCCTTGATTTTTATTCAGTGGAATGTTGAAGTCGCTGAAACATGATGGCCACGTTTTAGCATCTGGACCTACTGCTATAGTATTATCGCACGATATTAACAGGAAGGCCATGCTACTCGGGACTAGCTATTGGAATGGTGGTACTGGATGGAACTCTTTGAGTTCTTCAAATGACCAATGGAACGTATATAATATGACCCTTCTTTACACTAGATTTTGTGTCTGTAATTGTTCTAGCTTAAAGATTCTATTGGTTCGTGAACATGGGGTTATGGTGACAAATGTGCTTGTCATGTCATATGTATGTTGTCACGTGCCTGCAGTGAATTGGCAGTTTTGAATTACTGTGTTTTCGTGTTTTAATCAGGCAGTCAGTGGAGCAGTGAAACTGAAACCAAATAATCCTTTTTTACTCCACTAAATTTTGATTAACTAAATTTTATTCAACGTAGGACTACGGTGATTTCTTTTCCTGATGCTCTTGTATCTTGACAATCGTTTTCTATTAGCTAATCATTACGTTATGATTGGGTTATATTCGTTGACTTTGAGTCAAGGAATTAAATTATGTTCAGTGTCATGGAGTCCATATTGACTCTTAATGCTTTCATTAGTCTATAAAATTGGATACGCAATGAGATTTTGATTTTTGTTCTCTAATCTAGGATTCTGTTTCTGGTTTCACTGCCCAATTATACGAAATTGTAATGAATCTCTATGATATTCATTCTATGTCAATGAAGATATTTTTTTATTTTTTATTTTGGCCAACCGTTAATTGCATTGTGGGAACCTCGCTGCTGTTAGGCTCTACCGTAGTAGTGAGAATATCGCCTGAATTATTTATACGACACATCATTTGTTAGACAATTATTCTTTACCCATTTAACTGCTACTGCCTTTCTTCCATATTGAAAAAAACCATCAGTTTCTATATACGAGACTCTGAAGAGCTTCATTTTTTGTTCTGGTGGTCATGGTGGTAGGGTAGTAGTAGCTTTATTTATTCTAACGACGATGGGGAGGACAGTAGTAACGAGGTCGTTGAGGATACCTAATAAATATCCCGACGCTTTTTAGATAAAAAAATAGAATTAATAAGGGGAATGCATGTATTTTTTGCTGGCTTAAGCTATATATATAAATATAAATATATATATTTCAGAGCCATACATTATATACTCTGGAAGTTTTGCTAGCCAAATGTTGAATCAGAGATAATCTCCAGTAGATAGTAGTTTCTTTATCATTTTGTAGTTTACTTAGGAATCAAATACAATCTTATATGGCCCTGCAGATATTAGTGGAGGAATAATGCAAACCAAAAAAAAAATACACACACGATGGCATAAATTTACTTAATCGATATGGTTCATTTGACAATTAATTCTTTCCTCCTTACACACGGGACTCCATACACTCGTCCACAAGGTCTGAACCATCTATTTACCTTTGACCTCTCCCTCGCCTCCTCCTCTTTTCCTATCCAACGTCATCTAATCACCCACCTGTACATTTCTACTTTTAAAATATATATTAACCCTGTACCTTCTTTCTCACATGTCACGTGTTAATGAAACCGAACAGGGTAATCATTTTTGTGCGTTGTTGCAAACACGGGACTGCAGCCTTTAATAGTTAACGTACTTAACGATATATATCATGTTGCAAGTGCAAACGAGAAATTTTTCACCATTGAGGCTGTCGACCATTTTGTTAGTCCATTTGTCGTCATACTTTTATTTTTCGATTACTTTTGTTAAGCATCATCTAATTGCGTTTGAGGAGCATTGCGCTGCATTTGTATCGCTGGTGAGCATCTCAAAGAATTTTTCATGGAATGTGACTTTAGAGTAGAAAAAAAAAGTCCATTTTGATTTTTTTTTCAAGTATTGATTTGTGATCCCTTTTGAAAAGTAGACCTGGAACTTTAATTGGGGAAATTATATGCACCCGTTTTTCTCATCTGGCTTTACGCTTCTAATTGAAAGCTTGCCTTCGTTTCCATCATCAGTGCAAAACGTCTAACTTTGAGATGCGCTTTTGAAAATTGTTAGTATCGTCATTGCTTAGGGTTTTCCAGTTAGACCGAAAAATTCATTTATATGTGCACTTTTTATTTGACATAGTAGATTGACGATAACGAGACTGTAGATATCAGAATTTGTAATCATGCCTATGTGATGGTGAACTTGCAAACTTTGTAGGTCCCCCTGACTAATAATACTTATTTTTCGTTTCTTCAAACTCCCTTCCTTTACACTGTATAGAACCCATGTATATTTTTCAGCTTATACAACGCATGTTAACACTACTTATAAACTATATACTGAAATGAAGGTCAACAGTCCTTCTATCCTTATAGGCCAATGTAAGATTTAGAAATCCGCGCCTTGTAAATTTTCATGTAGAAATATTTCAACTTCAGAATTCAGGATATTTGGCATATTAAGTATATATTCACGAGAAATACCACTAGCCGTGTACTTTTATTTTTCATGCTTTGCTCGTTGATATACGAGTATTAAGCAGGAGCATATCGAATTAGTTTCAGTGATACTAATTTTACATGATAATTGTTTACTCCTAGTCGTTTTATTACCATGTTCTATTTCAATTTATTTATTATTATTGTTTTCTCTTTTTTTAATCTTTTTTTTTTTGTTTAAATACTATTCCGTAGACAAGTGCACGGATAGTGGACCTCATAGTTAATAGTTATAACCGACAAATCTAGTCCCATAAGCGTTACGTTATTGATGAAATGCCATCCCAAACCAATACTTATTATCTTGTTATTATAGGATTCGGTGAAATTTTTAGAGGACCAATCATGATTATGGCACGACATGTTTTAGAACACAATTGATGCACACCACTGCAAACGTTGTTACATTTTTAGACATTCATGTTGGATTTTCATTTTTCCCCGCATAATTAATTGTTGTTTTGTTTTAAGAAAAAAAAACATCAGGTTCAAGGCAGTCATTGTAAAACTGTTAAGTTTTCTATTTTGCATAATGGAGATGTACAGTAGATGGGTTCTGTTCGATGAACAGTCAAGCCTCTCTTAAGTAGCACACGTAGACAATCAATAGAACATGCACTTTTTAAACAAGTCTTCTTTTAAAACAAGCAAAAAATAAGCCCATCCATTAAAATCTAGTACAAGAAGTCTAAAACCTTTGGGATTTGATATGTTCTAAAAAAAATCTCTTGTCTTCTGATGCCAATGTAGCCATGTTGGCGTTTTGTCACATTGATTGTATTTGCAAATATCAACTGGAATCATTGGATGCTAGTTCTGTCGAGCATTCTTAAATTATAAATCTTGAAGAATCAATTTAATCTGTGGAACAACTCCTAAAAAGTGCATGCTGGATAATTTGATAGATCCTAGTCATATCAAACAAAGCTGTCCTTGAGCCTGAGCTTAATGTTTTCATACAAAATGAACATTCCAAATGCAAGGAGTGGTCGTGCATTCCTCTTCAGTTTCTTTTTCCAAAAAGTTCTGGTCCGTTGTGAATATTTATTTTCTTCGCTAACTTTTTTTTTCACTTTACCCTTCCTGTACAAAGAATTATTTCGTAGTTTGCTCAATTAGATCTCACATGGCTATCATTCTTGCCATTATTATAATTCTATTCTTTGCGCAGGATGCAAGGTAGCACACATTTTGTGCACGATATCCTACCATTGTTTATTTATTTTTTGCGTTGCCGTTGAATCCCTCTCCTCCAAACAAGTGCATGCTGACTGCAATACCGTAGGACTGTGGATTTTCTTTCGAAATGAAGGTCTGATGTGGAAACCATGAAGGAAAACGATGAGTCTTAGTTCGAACTAACAACAACGCCATTGTAAATATAATGCTAACTGAATGCACCACTAGTCTTATTCTATATACTCATATACTTATAAGTTATTGTTATATTTTAATTATGAACCACTTTATATATTCCAGCGATAAATTATTCATTTTTTTTTTCATGCACTTTTGAGAACTTTTCTCGTGTAGTAGTAGTTTCCCTATATATAAAAATGCGATGAATTTGATATAAAATTATCGCTCTGGTGCATATCACACGAATTTTTCTTAGTTTACTCTTCTTAACCAACCTCCCAGGGACATGCTCCCAATTTGCTTACTCCACCTTTGTCTTTATATATCGCCTAATTTATTGACAGCTGCATCTAAGACTACATCGAATTTCTTCGCCAGGATATTTTTTCCTAAAACTATTCTTGGTATTATTTTCGTTTTTTTTTTTTGCCCCACCAGATGGATATTTTGCATTTGCGTGTCTTTTTATGACCAAAGAAATCGAGAGGCTCTTGTTAATCAGCCGCTCGACCAATCCTTTACAAAGACAATTATTTTTATTCTTATTTTATTCGTATATTGAATTGATCGTAGTTGTATCTATCCACCTATTATAAGCACATAACAATGATACACCTTGCAGGGATGGGGGCATTATATTGGGGTGTGGGATGGGGGAAGTATTACAACTAGGGGATGACTATTCCAGCTCCCAGTTATATACATAAACATAAATACATTTTGTAGCGCTAGTAGTATGACAGCGAGTTGAACATGAAAAAAAAAGCGTCATTCAAAAAGAAGTACTTTAGCTATTACTTTTTGACTTCCCAACAAAGTGAGCTTGGTTGTAAAATGGTGGGCCGTGTCTTTTTTTTCTGATCGGATTTACATAAAGAATCGTGTGAGAATTGACCCATGAAGTCAACCCCGAAAGTGATTGTGCTTTGTGATTGATACTCAGTTTTAAGTTAACGCGAATGCTCTGTTTTTGCGCTGTTACAAGATCGTTGATATCGAGTGAAGTTTAAGTCATTGATTTGGCTTAAATAAAAGTTGTGCAAGATCGGATATGGAATCGCGCTAAGAAAGTCACGAAATCATCACCGAAAATGTCATCCTGTGATCGCTTCATAATTGTATCATTATGCAGCAAAAAGAGGAATAAAATAATAGCACCATCTCTGGTTAGGATTTGTCGCACTTTAGTGCATTCGCGTGTGCTGTGGCTGTGTAATGTGCAAAAAAATGTGAAATTGTTAACGCGCATACTGAAGGGAATGAAACATCAACTTCTGAGAAGAAAAGCAATCGAGAAAAAAAAATGTTGGACTTTGTATGAAGATCAGAAAAATGTGAACGTGAAACTTGCTTCGAATCATTTGAATTGCTAAAGAAGTGCTCACACATAAAAATGGTACTTAAAAATATGACACTGGCCCTGTCCGTAAAAAAAAATGTAGGACACGAAGATTCTAGTCGTCATTTAGAACAAAAAACGTAAACATCAGGATTTGCATTCAAATATTATTCATGAATGTAATGCTAATATTCCCTGACCATCTGAACCCAGAATTGTTAAGCTGCATCCCAATGTTCTAATTGCTCTCCAAATGTTAACACTGATGAAATTTTAAAACCATGCAAATTTGAATAGATGCCTATACTTAGCATTTTATTCTGCCTCTTGTAGAAATGCAATGGCTTAGTAATAATGGGTTCAGTTTTAGAATTAGGGACTTTCTACTTTGAAACTTTCTGAATTTCATTTATTTTTTAGAAGTTGCACTTATCACGGCATATCCAATATTGAAAACTTTTTTTTTTACCTTTTATATTAAGGCTTATTCTCAAGTGGTTGAGTGTCTTCCAAAGCACAAGAGGATGTTTTTTAAACCTTCATCCAATTAAAATGAAAACTATTGAGTAAGACTACCTGTCTATTCCAAATCTTTTCTTTGAATTTCGATTTTTGCGAGACAAAGAAAGATCTGGAAGAAAGTAATGTAACCCTTATTACGTCGTTCTTATAGTTCAGCATGAATTCGAATTTGTTATTTATTAGTATATAGCATTATTCGCTATTGCATGAATTGTAGAATGCAATGTAGCTGGGCGCATCGGACTATCGTAAATTTGCTAATTTCCATAGTTAAGTGCTTTGTTTTTAGATTAATAAACAAGTACTAGAACTCTATAGGCATCATTTGAGATGTACTTTAGTTTTCCAGCTTTTTGCCGCTGGCTGCTTTGGCATAGACCTCCATAAAACAGTTCTGGTTTGGTTTAATAAGTTTCAATCTGTGATAAAAATGCCTCTCTATAAAGCATCATCCAATCTCTTATTGCTATGGAAATGCCGTTCGTAACCCACTTTGCAGGAAGCCTTTATATCAATCAATTCCGCACTGTTTTTTTTTGTATTAATCTTCCTTTTTTTAAGTTTTTTAAAGTGATCATAATATTAGGAACTGATAGCCTATTTTAGCTCCTTTCCAGTCGATGCCACCCGTGATTTTGTGCAACTTCTGTAGCTCAAAATCTGACGAAATTCATACAAGTGTCGCTATGGATGCATTTGATAATTTATTACCAATATATTCGAAATTATTGTAATACTATAAACCAAGACTTGTAACTTCCCATCTAGTCTTCTGAATAAACACGCAGCAGCAAGTTTCTATCGGTGTCCACTTGTTACTGACTTCTTCAAAGGGTGCATTCTTAATTGAATGTGGTTAAATCAGCTGTCTACATGCAACCTTTCATTTGGGATCAATAAGGTAATTTCCAAGTTACTTTTTTATTTATTTTCTTGCCTGTGCAGTACAACACGTGTTTACTGATTAATGAAGTGTGAATAAATGGGCGTGGGTCCACTTTATACATATATATGCATTTATGTTATGCTGACAAGCTCTTTGGAAACAATATATAAACATTGTTTTGTTGAATATTCAATTCACCCTACCATTTCTCCAGTGCCCGTTTCCTCTTTTTATATACGCTTATTTTTATACAGATATACGTGTACTTTATTACCGTACTTATGCTTATTGGGTTTTTTTACAGGAATTGCTTGAAAATATCTGCAATGATTCTTGAAGAAACACACCCCCAGATGTACTGAGTAAGAAAGTCGGTAACTATGGTTTCAGCTTGTATAAGATAACATCGGTTATTGTTACATGTATAATAATTATTAAAAAGTGTTATTCCTATAGGCGTTAATAATTGTATTAGAATATACTAGAAGAATAGACTGGCCACTTCTTAAATGTGGCCAGTCTAATCTGATTGGCCGCGTTCACTCCCGTCCATTTCATAGAAAATTATAGATAATAGAGAGATAAAGCTGCACAAGCGATTACAATACGATACGTTTACGATTAATGCATCATCAACCACAAACACGCATGCGTGTGGGCCAAAAGACGCATCGCCATTTGCTAAAAGACAGTTTATGACTCGTTTATGATGCGCAATCGTAAACTTATCGTAATTGATCGTGTAGCTTTATCTCTCTAATGGGTACGGCTCCTTTACCATACAGCATTTGCTTGTTGACTGTAAGGTATAAGTTGAATTGGATAAGCTTGTACATTTTTTAAAAGGCAGCTTGCATTTGATTTAAATGCTACAATTTCTACATTAGTTCGAATTTGTCATCGTGTATTCGCTTAAAATTACAACTTATAAGAATCTGCATACACTATGCTTTCTTTTTTAAAAGAAAATATGCATATCATATTTCTTTGATTTTTTTAATCCGCAAGGTGTGGAAATTAATCGTTTATAAGTCATGTTATTGATTTTCTGTTCAATTTTTTATAGTGTTTATACTGTATTTAGGAGCTCGTATTTCAGTTGTCATGAGAATGATTTCTCAAGATAATATAAATATAAGCTTGTGAAAACGAAATAATTAGTTAATTATTGGTCTGCACTTAAGGTGTTGAATAGACGCAATTTCTTTTTAACATTCCAAATTTCTTAGTTAAATTATTACAAAAAATGTTGGGTGTTTCACTATTGATGTTCACTGCATTTGCCATCTTTTTGACAATTCAAAATTATTCCGACGCATTTCAAGTGCAAAAGTTTTTCCGGGTGCTAAAAGTCCTTCCAATTACAAAAATTGCCCAAATTCATGCCTCTCCTACAGTCACTTATTGCTCAGCTCTATGCCTCTCCAAGCAACCGTATTGCAACGGATTTTGTTACAACGTGAGTTGGAGCCAATGTATATACTCGTCAAGAACTGAATTGTATACATAAAATTGAAATTTATTAGCATTTTCGTTAGGAATCGATTTGTGAACTATTCATTGATGATACTACTGATCAGAATGTCGTCGATGCCAAGGACAAGGAATGTTATAGCACCAAGTGTCCAGGGCTGGTATGTTTGTTTTGTCAATTTTCTATGTGGACATGAATACAGTATCATCAAAATTACATATTTCACAGGATGAGATTTGTTTAAATGGAGCCAATATTAATATTACTTATCCATCATCTACTTCTTGTGAATTAAATTGCGTTTGTGCATTTCATCCAAATGGCACATATTACAGAGGAAATCAATGTGAACAAGGTATCGTTATGGCTTTCATACGATTACATAATTAATCTTCGGGATTTATTCCGTCTCTATAGATTCATAGGTGTGATTGTATATTCTCTAATTACCTTCTTATTTCTCATGTATTATTTTTAGTATGTCGTTTGGTCGAATATCCCGGTTTAGATTTATATGGGAATGATTTTGCCATCGAAGCGAATAAAACAGACGTTAATGTGTGTACTCGAAATTGTGCTCAATTGGCCAATTGTGAAAGTTTAATGTATAACAGCATTCAGAAAAAATGTGTTTATAAAAACATATCCCAATTGACAGACCCTGATTATCCATTGCAGTCTACAAGTAAAAGGAATGTACTTTTTGTAAAGACATGCTTTCCATAGTTAAATCAATTATTTAATTGACCCTTAATTTAAGTGCACTAAAAGCACATTAAGCATAATGGTTATAATGTGAAGTGAGAAAATCCCTACTTCTTTACGTTTGTCTACATGGATTCTGTGCATGAAAATCAGTGGATTTTTTTGTTTTATTTAACTAGTTTAAAATTTTGAATTTAATGTAGCCTACTTTTCTAAAAAAAAAAAATTAAGATTAGCGGTACAAAAAAATTAAAAAATAAAGAATAATCTTTTATTGCAGTATCGCCTAATCTTAAATAAATGTTCATTAAACGGAGATTAATTACGATAGGGTGGTATAATGAAGCAATTAAATCTTTCAGTTTTTAACCATTATGAATAAAAAAATATCCTTCAACGAACGGTTCTTAACATTTTCGTGTAACTTTTTCTCAAAACCGTTGTATTATAATCGGGTTTTTTCCTATTATATATAAAACGTAAGAAATGTAATATTCAATAAGTAAATGGTTCTGTTATGCTATTATCAAACAGTTTTCTTCTGTTAAATATTTATGAACCGTTGCAAATATTAATATTTGCAACGGATCATAGAACGCCTATAAAGTAAACAGTAGTTAGGGAACATTGCAAATACAAAATCTGATCTATAAATGGCAAAAATCAAATTTTTAATAGGAAATCATATTCACTGCCGGTGTGAACTAATAAATCATGCGAGCGCATGGCACTCTAAAACAGCTGCTCTAGGAAGTCGTGCTTTGCGTTACATTTAAAGATTTATTTGGTTTACGAGTACATATACAATTCATGTTGCCATGATACATACATTGTACACTGTGCTTATCACATAACCATAGAATTGATCAGTCGTAGAATGAAAAAAACTACTTATGAGCTGCACTAGCCTAAATGTGATGAACGAAAGTATTGTATCATCAAATCCCACTTATTGAAAGCTATGGAGCGCATTAAAAAGCTTTCTTATATATCTATAACTATGGGAATTGCCAAATTCTAGGAAGCCTGTTATTTCGTTTTTTTTTTTAATTGTCATGATTTTACTAATAAATATAAAAATAGCAGATGATAACACGTTTTGAAGGAATTTCTAAAGCATTCAATTCGAAGAAGTTTCAGTATAGATATATCTTATAAGTTATTACGTAAACACAATTAAAGAAATCTGCATGCATAAGCTTTCTTTAATAAATTAAGGTACAAATTAAGGTTAAATTTAAGGTAATTTATGAGCGGTGAAAAAATTACCCATGACAAAAAATTCAGAATTTATGGTTACATCGTTATTATGAATTTTTTTTTTACAATATATTGGGATTGTATCATAAATTGATACCTTCGGGCTCTGTTTCGTTTTCCGGCAATAACTGTAAGCATTATTACTTTTGGATAATTCAATAATTGTAATATACATAATACAAATATATATGTATAAATTATAATGTATAGTCGAATAAGTATTATATTTCCATGATTTTTTGAATCCCGTGTGTACGTAAACTTACATTATGAAAATATGTTTTTTTATAAACAATTGCATTGATTTTCTGGTAAGTTGTTCGTAATGTTTATGACGAGCTCGTATTTCATGTAAGTTATCTTGGTATTTTTTATCTAGATTATATAACTATATAAATTTAACTGACAAATTATTTACTTTATCATTATAATAGTTGCATGCACCCGTTTTAGGTTGGCGCAATTGTTTGCTGGTATTTCAAAATTTCAATTTCGTTTTAAAATTTTAAAAAGAAATGTTAGTTGTTCAATTATTGATATTTACGGTATTTTTGGTCTCTTTGAGAATTCAAAAAGTCGATGCATATCAAACACAAAAGTTTTCCAGGATACTGAAATTCCTTCCAAATACAAAAAGTTTCCAAACTCATGTCACTCCTTCGCCAATATATTGTTCAGCTCTATGCCTCTCCAAGCAAGCGTCTTGCAGCGGATTTTGCTACAGCGTAAGTTACAGGCAAAATATTAAACAGCTGAAATATACATTTTAATACTTAAAATTAAAATTCATTAAAGGGGATCTGAACTGCATGTTTTGCTATATGGGGGAATTTTAAAACATACTTTTAAAAAAACTACTTGTTATAATACAAAAATAAAAATTGATAAAAATGCAGTATTTTTGT
>JAQGCC010000539.1:0-34708 GCA_034698905.1 Xestoiulus laeticollis
TTTTTAGGTTTTTTTTCAGTTTTTTTCAAACTGCTACAACTTCGTCAATTATTGCTCGATTCCAGATTTCTTAACGCTAAAATACTCAGAAGAGTCTCTGCTACTAGAATATGCAAAAAAATTTGGAAAAAAAATACAACTTTTTTTTCGAGCCGATTTTGAAAAAATGGTAAGGCTATAAGCCTATGTGTTTTTTCAAATTCAGCTAAAAAAAGTTGCTTTTTTTATAAAAAAAATGGTAAGGCTTTAGCCTTTGTGTTTTTTTAAATTCAGCTAAAAAAAAGTTGCTTTTTTTCGGAATTTATTTTCATATTCTGGTAGAAATACTCTTCTGAGTATTTCTACGTTGAGAAATCTAGAATCGAGTAATAATTTACAAAGTTATAGCAGTTTTTGTAAATTGCTTTTTAAGGTTTTTTTTAGTTTTTTTTAAACTGCCTTAACTTCGTCAACTATTGCTCGATTCCAGATTTCTTAACGCAAAAATACTCAGAAGAGTCTCTGCTACCAGAATATGCAAAAAAAATTCTGAAAAAATGCAAATTTTTTTTCGAGCTGTTTTTAAAAATCGGCTCAAAAAAAAAGTTGCTTTTTTTAAATTTTTTTGCATATTCTGGTACTCTTCTGAGTATTTATATGCAAAGAAATCTGGAATCGAGCAATAATTGACTAAGTTATAGCAGTTTTTTTTAGTGTTTTTTTTCAATTTTTTAATGATTTTTTTGAAACTGATACCACTCAATTTCAGATTTCTTTTCATGCAAATACTCAGGAGAGTTTCTGCTACCAGAAAATGCAATAAAAAATTCCGAAAAAATTTACTTTTTTTTTGAGCCGATTTTGAAAGCCGACTTTGCTTTTTTCAAAATCGGCTCGAAAAAAAAAGTTGCTTTTTTTAAATGCAATTTCTATGCAATTTTAAATATTTAAATATTTTAAATCAAACCTGTGCATTTCCAATCCTGAAATTATGGGTCCATCCATAAATGACACCATTTGTGTTTTGTCAAAATTCGTTGAATAAAAAGGTTGCTTCTTTATTGAAAATTCTGAATAAAGACACTGTCCTGAGTATTTTTATGCAAAAATTTCTGGAAAAATTGCATTGAAAACACAAAATGCATTTTCTATGCTATTTTAAATCTTCTTAATATTTTTAATATTTAAATATTTTAAATCAAACCTGTGCATTTCCAATCCTGTAATTATGGGTCCATTTATAAAAGACACCAACAGCTGAGAGGGCAGTGAAAAAGAATATTTTGACAGCACATGCTTTTTTTTAATAGAATAAAATGTCGTTATTAGTACCAGCTATTGTAAAGCAAACTATATATTCAGTCAATTTTATTGCATATTTTTGTTTTGATCTTGATTTTAAAACTTTGTTTGTTAGAATCGTCATTTATTTAATGACAATTATTTCGAATGCGTCACCAGCGTCGATATGGAACAATACAAAGCGTGACTGGCCGCGAGAATGGTGTGGGGCCCATATATGCGGATGCCAGGGTAGTCCCACCAAAAAGCAGCCAAGACCGATATATCACAAATTAAATTTAAAATCAAGAGCAATGTGACACCTGGCCCCCTGCCACATGGCATGTTATATGCTGACTGTAGGGTAATAAATTAAATTTATCAAAAGTGACGTGTACATAGGTTCTAGAACAAAACCTTTGAAATAGTCAACAAATTTGTTTTTTGGTAGATACAATTTTCTATTTTGTGTTCCAAGAAATTAAACCAGGGTCAATTTTTTTTTCAAATTATCAAAAATAAATCAATTTAAATGCACATATTAATGTTACAGTTCTTCGTGTGCTGCTGTGAAGTGAAGCAAAACAGGACAAAATTATTATGGTGAATGTTGCGAATTTAATTCAAACATTAACAATCAGTTGGAAAAAAAAGACGTGAATGTTTATATACAAATTCTCAAATGCTTTTGAAATAAAAATGGCAGTTAAAACTTTTGGGTTTTATTATTATAACTGGAAGAAGGATGAATCCTTTTGCAGAAATGAAATGCAGACTGACAATGGCACGTACAGAGACCATTGGTCTTTCAATCAAAGAAGTTATAAACAGCAGGCAGTGTTGGATCAAATTATAGTCCTGCATGGGATGCACAAAAGTGCAAAGCATAGATCTATAAAACACTGATCACAAGGGGTTAGTGTAAAAATCATACACATACAAGATTAATAACTCACCAACAAATTTTCGTGGCAAAATAAATGCATCAACAATGTTCTTTGGTACGACTGAATGTCGCCAAATTAAAAAAAAATGTGCAATGTTAATTATACAGATGACGAGGTAAACCCCATATTTGTACTAGCTTCATGGACAATACTTAACTTTATGGCAGTGACCTCACTAAAACACATCACTGAGAAATCATTTAATCATGTTTTAAAAACAAGAAAGGAACAATCCCTTCAACCCTTCATGCTAAACGCTACGATGAATGAACAGCATCTTATGACTTTCCAACCACGTAATACATTTCGGCGCAAACTTGTGAAAATAGACAATTTCGCGTTAAAAGCTAGTTCAAGTCAGATCATCAGGAATCATTTGGAATTATTATGGTGCCTCAAGACACCTGCCAATACATCATTTGCACAAAAAATTAGACAAAAATGCATTCCATCAGAAACTCTTATTGAGATTACGAATTACTAATTTTAAATGACAAAACAGTGGACCGAAGCATGAAAAACTGCATAGACGAACAAGGTGGTCAAGATACATGTATTGCATAAGCCTTCAACAGCAAAACACGCATATCTTTGGTTAATACGGTTCTTAAAAACATAATCCTATTAGTTAATTTTTCTCCTGCAAATATTACTTTTGGTCTATACCGATCGGCATTCGACAATCAATGTGATAGGTGTTCGGCAGCCGTATGTAGTTTTGCATTACATATTTACTTAAATTAAAAATATTTATGCCGGAATTACATCTAGGCGGAGGCTTTTTTTGGCTATACTTATTTTGGCCAAAGATGCACTGCGCATGCGTGGAGCTGTCCGCCTCCGCCTGGCGGACAAAATCCGCCTAGATGTGAATCCGGCATTATGCAGCGCATAATTTAAAGTTAAAATAATTGGGCAAGCCCCAAATGCACAAAAAAACTTGCTTTGTCGTTCGCTATTATATCAATCGGTTAACTGTTTTGTCATTTGACTGAGGTCTGCATGTCTGGAAAACTGTTCAATAATAAGCAGCTAACAACATCTTGTGTTTTCATAAGAGCAAAACGAATCTTGGAAGCACTGTCATCGAACTCAATCGTCTACAAATTCCGTGCCATTTGTGTAAATTAACCATGAGAGCACAACACAAAAAAGCAATTACATGCAAGTTGGTGGCCATCTCTCAAACATTCATCCAGACTTAATCTGACATGAGCTAGCGTTGCCGACTACAAAATCATTTTTCACGTTTCAATTCAATGCCATGACATTTCCCGCTGTTTGCAATAGGTTAAAAGCAGCCATACAAAATCACGTTTAAAAGTTGATCCATAGAATAAACCTACAACAATATTCGTTACAATTTATGCCTACAGTTAATCCGACCACAAAAAATAGAGATTTAGAATCGCACCGAGAAGGGCACGAATTGCCGTTGTAACATTTCGATACCTAATAATTGATCAGCTTACGGCATTTCACTGAACAAGATAGCTGGCGTTTGAAGTTCAACAGTCTCACGCGTACGCCAAAGATTCCCAAACAAATCAGGGCAGAACTTAAGCAAATAACAAATTTTTAAGGGATTTGTCATTCTAAATAAGGCCCCTAATTTTGAATAAATATTTTTCGGCAGCAGTGGGCGAAGGCCTGCTTCTCCCAATGCTAGGCAAAGCCCTTGAACTGCAGAAGATGGTACCTGAAGAAAAATGGGTAAACCGAGAAAGACAAGGAGGAATGCAAGATTGTGTCAACATCAAGCTTACCACGTCAAATTGTACCACTCAGCCAGCAAAGGACTACTAGTAGTTACGATATTTCATGATGGATCAATATTGTTTGATGTTGGTATAAAAAAAATTGAAACTAGTGAACATGCCCAAGAGTATTATCGGCAATGAACTAGCCGTTAAATAAAAAATTAAAAACAATTTGATCAGAATTCCATATTCTCGTGTCATGCAATTTGTGAAAAGCACCGAGCTTTGCCGGACAAGTCGCCAAATTGTAAAATCGAACCGACACAATGGTGGCAATTGCAAAGAGATGGCACCACACCCCTCCTGGCGTCCATTTGAAGCACCGAGATGAGGGTTGGTTTCATAGTAAGAAAGACATAAGACAAGAGCATGAAAGATGCTTTTAGGCATCGCCCCAAACCTTCCACAAATGATTGTAGGGTGCTATTATTTTACATATTCCAGTTATGAGAAGCCCATCGGAGTTGTATTCGAAACCTTGTATATAGGTTATCTAGTTGTATTAGTCAGCACGGCCGATGACAAACGCTACTAACTTAAAACAAGAAAGACTAGATTTTAAATAAAAAAAACATCAACGAGCGTAAACGGTAAAAACAAAACTTAAATAAAACACTTATGTATTTTACCCCCATCAAAACGAAAAAGCCGATAATACGCATAAATCGTCAATTTAACCATTCGTAATCCACAGGGTTTAAAACTAATCGCATAAGTTATTAGATATAAGCATTGTTAAATTACAATTTTTTTTGGTTGTGAAGCAGTAATTAGTGTACCACGACCAAACTTTCCATTAACAATTTAAATATAAATCCTAAAACCAGTAAAATGTCATTACGACACGTTCTTCCTCTATCATTGTTCAAATTAGCTAAAATTTCAAGTATATCGGTTTGGTTAATTTCTATTAATTAGAAATGTATCTTAGGTAATATCTTCAGTTTTCTTATCAGAAACTAAAAGTTTAATCCCCTAAAAACAAATTTGGATAGTTAACGTGTTCTAGAGAAAATGACAAGAATCATGCAAAACTACAGGTCGATTTCACCACCTTATTTTAATGCCCAGAGTTCATTAAGGCATTTCTGTTAGCATGCAAATGAGATTGGAGTTCAGCAATCATTTTAAAGTTTGGTGGAACCGACCGTTAAAGTATTAGTTGAGCAATTTCGCAAACAAAGCCGCGCATCAGAATCGCGAGCATCGGCGGTTAAACCGCCCGGTTTCAAGCATTTCTCAAAACAGGGGTAAAATAGCCACTTCTTTAGCTCTGGATGGTCTTGCCATCCCAGCCATAGAATAGTGCATCTGTCACCGGCTATACTAGACAACACAAGAATGGCAGTGGCGTTTCTGGGACTAAAAAAACTGTCCAGGAATGAGATGGGCAATTATCACAACGGGTATAATGCAGTGATGACATGCAATGTATGTGGCAGTGACAAAGCTCTGCAACTCGGCAGAATTGAAGACTAATAGCGTCCTACTTGTCCAATCACCCAAGTTCGTCAACGTTTAGCTACTGTCCATTTGAGCAGATTGGGGGCAAATAGTTGTCGCTGCGCAACACGAACAATAAATATTTCATCGCAGAACGACGGAGGTACGAAAGAAAACTGAAACCCCCGCCCCATTATTAATTGGATAACAGATTTGCATAGTCACCCAACGCTTAATTGTCCGTAAAGCTGGATGATGATAACAAGAATTCCTCCGAGGTCGACAACGACTTCCGACACGTAAAGAATCATGTCATGTTATAGTGGTGCACAACTGCAACGAAGAGTCACACAATTAGGTGATAGGAACGCAGCCGGTCCCCAACGCAAAACTGCATCTCCAGAGAAATAGCATGACATTCTAATCTTCGCTCACAGCTTGGGTTGGTTAGGAGATAAAAGAGACCTACCTGAATGTCTATGGACTAGCACCGAGGGCAGATTCTGTTGAATTCCGCAAACGGGGGAATAGTCCATCTCGGCCGTTCTGCGGGAGAGCATCATTCGATGCCGCGTGTCCAGTCCGCTCGAGTGAAGACTGCTTTGAGTGGGAATCGTGGGCGGAAGCTGATGCATCCGGGCAGTCTGTGCGACCGAGTGATTCTGAAGAGGTAAATGACGACTCGTGGTCTGAGACGGGGGCACCATGTGAACTGATGAGTGTGGCGGTTGATGAATACTCGGCGGCGGGACGCGGACATCGGGCAGCGCCATCAACGGAGTGGAGGGAGGAGGTACTGAAAAATTCGGGGGTGGGATTGATAAATTAGGGAGAACGGGGATAATCTGGGGTGTAGGCGTGTTAACAGGTATGGAAGCTTGTTGCATTCTAATTGTACTGGTCACAGGGGGTACCGAAGGTTGGCTATCGACGGGCTGAGCTGACAAGGCAGCCAGGATCGGGTGGCAAGCACCATGGGCTTGGGGAGCCGTTTCACTTATGCGAACCCCGTACGAGGCATGAGATGCCACCGTTACGACAGGGGTCGATTCCTTCGAGTTACAACTTTGGTTCCAGTCGTAGTCTTTCCCTTTTGGCCGGAACTTGCTTTGGTATTTCGTCGACCAGTTTTTTCCTTTGTGAACAAATTTCTTCTTGAAATGCCTGTCATAAGGACTGCGCGAAGCCTCCCCCGACTTACTATCCCTGCATTCGCTCGCGGCAGTGGACGTCCTCCTGCGGTCGTTGGACAGATGGCCAAGGTTCGAGTGGGCGGCTTGCGGGTCCGGACTTTCGCTCGATACGCTCTTGGCGCCACAATCGTTCGGAGAACTTTGCACGCTTTGCGGAGAGTAATGGGTGGACAAACTGACCGCCTTCGGGGCAGCCGCGACGGCCGGACAAGGTTCGGGTGAGGGAGTCCTAGGTGGTGTGTCCGGAGGTGTTCTCGGACCTTTGTAGCGTAACGGTGGCTCGTCGGTAGAAGACGACGACGACGTGCTCGTCTTCCTATTTTGTTCCGGCGACTGCTTCGTGTGAACCACTTTGAACTTAATGGAGAGAGGATTGTCCTTCGCGTGAGTGCTCGTTCTGTTCTTGTGTCCCACTGAATCGACCACCCATTGTCGATGCATAGCACTCTTGGGAGCCCGTTCGCTGCTGCTGCTACTTTTTGCAGGAGCTTCCTTTTCCTCGGCACTGCGTCTCCGCATGTCCTTATGCTCAATTGCCGTCGATGGAAAGGCGACGAGGCGATCGAGTCCACTTCCTACCTTTGCTTGCCAGTGTTTATTGAGAGAGCTTCCAACCCGCTTCTCGCTTCCATTTTCTGTAAAACAAAAATAATTGTCTTGGCTTTTGGACTTTCGCACCATGCGCCTCCATCACCAACCACCAAGGACTATTATTTTCCCCCTGAAGGGATTCTAGCGTGCAAGTAGCAACAGGGCCTCGATTAGATCTCAACTGAAGTAGGAATACAGGAATATTCCTCACATCTCACTTGACCTAATTAAGAGGGTCTACTGGCTAGCATAACCAATGACAAGTCTGCCGGAGATTCGTTTGCACATACCAATAAATATAATTTAACACAAAAAATGTTCTACAAAATCGAATGCTTCCTTTACATTAAAATAAACCTTTTAAATAGTTATCACAAGCTATAATTTAAAAAATAAACAATTAAACTGAATTTATTCTCTCACATGCGTTCCAAATGTCTGTTTATGCTAGCCAGTAGACTCTCTAAAATTTAACCTAGCCAAAATTGGGCATATACTTCAAAATTTTTGGGTTTGCACGTTCCCCTAGAATGAACTACCACTTGACCGAATTTTGCCCATCTGAAAAAAATCCCACAAATATCTACATGTACTGGGGATTAGAACCCCTCACCTTAGAATCGTTAGGTTAGTGTGCAAACTCTCGATAGCCAGCTATGGCAACAAAACAAACAAAAAAAAAGGATTTGGAAACTAAAAATTTTATCACAGCATTCACGTTTGAAGAGACCGAAATATTATAACAACTGAAATTAAACATTGGCGTCACATAAAAAATAAAATGAAATCACAGCCATTTTACTCTACATCCCGCTACACGTTTCTGAATTAGGGTATGAAACCGAAAAAGGCCTTCGAAAAATTAAACGAAAAACGGTAAATTTCTACTTACCAGTTTTTGTGTCGATGCTCTTCTTGTCAGGTTGTGAAGTTTGCTCAGTATCCATAGGTTGCGCATTCTGATTTCCACTCGGAGAGGAGTTTGAGGGTGGACACTGTTTTTTGCCATGGGAAGAGCCGGAGCTTTCAGGTTCGGCCGGACTCAATTTACGCTTCATTTTCTTTTGCCTCGTGCCCTCAGCTTTAAGGTTGGCAGCCTTTACTGCCGAAGCCAACAAGCTCCCCAAATTCAAAATCAGTCCACCGCCTGCATTCTGACCACTTGGGGAGCACGCTTTCTTTATGGCGTCATCGTCCCCATCCTCGGCACCGCTCTTTCTTTCCCCTCTCGTGGTCGAAGGGTTCTTTTCCACGGACGAGCAAGATTCTCGAACGGGTTCCACGCTTTCAGACTTGACCTCGTGGTGCAATTCGTCGGCAACAGGGTTCAGATCGGGAGGAGAAGCAGGATAGTCGTCCGAAGGAGGTACCAAACTGTCGGCACTGCTTGGTCGGCTAATGGGAGAGTATGCATTGCTCACGAGAGGACTATGAGAATCCCTCTCGGAACCAGTCTGGCTATCGGCCGAAGCGATTCCAGAATCCTTGCTGCTTACGTTAGTGCCAACCCGTCTCGAATCCATCTCTCCGAGAATATCCGCTCCGGTGCCAGACACGTCTTTCAGAGGGATTCTTACCGGCAAGCTCCATTCTTGTCTTTGGGCAGTGCAGCGTTCGTCCGTGAGGCACATGGCATCACTGCAATCTTCCAACTTTACTTCTCTCAAGCCGTCAATGTCCAGATTTCCAGATTTGGATAAGCGAGCTTCCAGTGGCCCGTTTTCCTTACCACGGGACACTGACACTCGTTCCAAGACGCGCACTTCAGAATGCAAATGACCGACACGGTCACACAGCGACTTCCTCCGTGTAAGCGCAGTGGATACTTCGCGCAACAACGAGTCGCGTGCGTCGGGCGAACATGCTCGCAAATCTTCGGTAACCTGAAACCAACATAGTTATTAGAAACATAGAAAGCGTGTGTGTGTATGTATATTATCTTTGCAAAATTGTTAGCTGCTGTTTAACACAAGACGATTTTGTAATTTTTAAAATTAAAGAGCATCAAAGCACATAATTTCGTATGGTCAACCTTCCATCACAGACTTTCATCTGTATTTAATTTTCAAGCACTTAAAAACTGAAAGTCACTGGCCGCTATAAGCATTCAAAAGCTTTTTTTACCGTCAGTTGCGCACAAAAAATCTATCGAGAAGCGTTAGTCGTAGCATTATAATGGAATTTGCGAATCTGCCAAGCAATATCAACTAAGCTTTACTTCTAAATCAAGCGCAGTTTTCGCGAGACAAGTGAATACTCACCTGATGAGACACAGGTGGTTGTTTAGTGCACAAACTGTACTCGGAAGACAAACGACCATGCTCAACTTCAAGATTGGCCACCTGACTCTGCAAAGTATTAGCCTGCATTTGCAGCTGCTTGTGTTGTATGACGATCTCCTTAGCCTAAAGTCAAAGGAGGGATTGGAGAAGGAAATGTTGCATATGTTAGAAAAACGTCCTGCAATGTTAGGAGGTTTCCCTCGTCATATCTGTCATTCGCATCTCTTCCGCTCCCAGAAGTTAATCGTTAACGTAATTCATAAACGACCTACAAATTTAAACTAGCTCACTTTAAACTAGAATACTGGTGGCCAACCTATACAGTCCAAACGATACAGTAGAACTAAACACAAACCATCTTGGCATTAAACTTGCTACAATTTCAATTAGGATTTCACATTCCAGGAAATAAACAGTACACTACAATTTAAGGTGATCTACCGGTGATTACCGGCTTGCATAACCAATGGACAAATCTTCCGGACATTTAGACTTAATTTAATCTCTCACGTGCGCTGTAAAAAAAATTAGTACGCATGTGAGATTAAACTCGGTTTAAATATTTATCTTGAAAATCGAGGGTCACCTGCAGAGTTTTGATATTTTCAGTATAGATGAAGATGAACTTCAACTATTAAAGTAACCCAGTTCTTTAATATCTAGCAGGATTCATCACCTTTCAAGTCAAATAACACAGCCAAAACGGCACAATCGTAAGTTTGTCCTGGAGAAAGTTAAGAGGGTTGCATAATAGAATTAGCCTTTTTTTCTAAATTATTTTTAACTTTAATTTTGGAAACTGTTATTAACAAATGGAATGTACGAGGACCTAGCATAAATATTCTATTATTTGTTTACAATTTTTGTTTATGTATATGTATATTTAATTTCATAGAAATATGTCTGTACAGTTTATAATTGTAGAGGGTCTGGTAAACTTTACGGACATATTTCCATGAAATGGAATATACATATACATAAGCAAAAAATTTAAACAAATAATAGAATGTTTATGCTAGGTCCTCGTACATTTTATTTGTTCTTATCAGTTTCCAAAATGAATTAAAAAAATAATTTACAAAAATAAGAATAGCGGCCACATGACATCCGTTTCTGCATATGCGGCTACTATAGCAAGTGGACTCGAGTGATTACATAATAAATAGTTAACCGGTTACTATTAATTTAAGTCTTACATTTACTGAACTGAAACTTGCATGTATTTGAAATTCAGCCAGTAGACCTATTTTGTGCACTACTCGTTCTTAGCCGAGAAGTTGGTACAATTGTTTGTACACAGTAGATTAGTGCATATTGCCTATTCGTTAGTGCTAATTAGAATGTCACTTCATTAAACTGAAGACGAAAGTAATTGCCATCTCTTGTTTGGAAGATTTGATTTAACACGAGAATCACAATTATTTTATCGTTACTCGGAATGCCGCAGTGTTCTCTCGACATTATAGCACACCACTATTTGTCGAAGAATTCGACTTTATACCGGCAACTTTTGCAAATATAAACTATGGTAAAAAAAAAAACTAAAGCTGCTTTTTCACCAACCTTAGATAAAAGGTCAGTTGGCGTTGTGGCTTGTATCCCCAGCTCTCCCATTCGTGTTTTCAAGAGAACGACGCTATCCTCAATAAGCACATTTATCTGCTTTTCTATCTGGGCTGTTCTGGATTTCAGTTTACCATTGCGATCCTGCAAAATCCGACAAAAAAAAAAAACAGGTTCAGGTTTTTTTCGTAAAAAAATTCTCTTTAATTTGATTGCAGCTGAGAAATTTAAAAATTGCATACCTTTTCTTGGTCAAACTGTTCCTTTATCGACGTGTGATACTGCGGAGTGCCCATGTAATGCATGTAGCTGAGGTACTGGTTTCGAAACAACTCCATTAAAACGTCCAATCTTGCAGCGTAGTTATTCTTCGGACTGCTCAGCGGCTCGAGAGCAATCGCACCGAGAAGTGGGCTCGTGCAGCGAATGCTGCTCAGTTTTTGATCAACGCAACCAGGTGCTGGCGGAGGTCTCCGAAACGTCCCTACGATACACGACTTTAGTACTACAAATTTCAAAAATTGCCTCATAGTTACAAAACGTCAGATACCTTCAGGCGAAGTGCTGAGGATGGTCTGAGAATGAAGAAGGTCAAGGCCATTGATCCGAATGTTCTTGCTCTTTTTCTTACGATTTCTTTTAGGTTGCTTCTTTGGTCGGCCGGGCCCACGCTTCAATTCCAAGCTGGCAGCACTCAGTCTGCGCCGTGTATTGATTTTCCTTCTTCCGTTTGAAATTCTCTTCTTCAGCGTGTTTTCCTCTTCCCCTGAGGACGCTGCGCTTTGATTCGATTTAGCCTTGCTAGAGCACCAATCCGACCAGGCCCTGCGAGTGGTAGGGCCAAAGAAACCTCCCTCTTCAGGCGCGTCGTGCGTAATATTGCGATCGTCTCTGTCTTTGGAATCATTCGACGACGTATCCAATGCCAGTTGTTTCGAAAGGTCCTTTTTATTTTTGGCTTTACACGGAAGGGTTTCGTCCTCCTTATAAATTGAAATATGGAAGTTAATATGGAAATCTTGATTACGTTGCGCTATATCAAAATGGTAATTTCCGTATTGTCTTACTCTAACTTTTGGATTCTTCAATCGATGAAAATATCTTTCCAACTGAAAGTGAGCAAGCAAATTTTTGAGAAAAAAAAAAATTCCAAACGGTACCTGTCTTTGTCATACAATATTGTACCTTTGTGCGATCAATAACATGCAGATAGTAGGACACTGGTTTCCCGGTCCAAGAAACTGATCCTCGAAGAGGCGTCATTTCAGAAACATGCATGATGGTCCCGATATCTGTAGCGATTTTTATTGAATTAATGTAAAATTCGCATGGCAAGTATTCGAAACTACTTGGAATGTTTCCGCTATCTAAATCCTACCACTTAAATTCCGGTCAGTTATCCGGAAATTCAAAGGACAAAACGCTTTAGACGATACAATTCGAGCTCCTAAACGAAACAATACGGTTTCAGGACCTTCTTAATTTGTAAACGATTTGTGAGATCAAATCAACCAATTACTCACCGTCCTTGAGGTCCGCAAATCTTTCTTTTAACTGCAACAAGAAAGCATAACGACAAATTTAGTTCTAAAGTTTCGAGTTCAACGGCGTTTTGCTACAGCGTTATTCAACTGCAAAGCTCACCATGTGATCCACAGTAGGTCCAAACGCAAAATTATTAACAAAAACAATTCTGAAATTTTTAAAAAATGACAAGAGGTTTTATAAAGAGAAAAGTAAGGACGCGGAGAAATTCTCTCGACTAATCAAAAGTTTCAAACTTACGTGGCGCCAACAATTTTCTCCCTGTGGACTTCAGATAGAAAATCCCCTCGGATAATCTGTAACAACAAGAATCACATGTGGAAAAGCATAACGATAACTTTCGAAAAAATTAGCTACGTTTGCCGTATGCATAGTCAGCTTTCAGGCTCACAAAATGTAGTCATCAACTGAGCAAGTGGTAATGGGGAAGATGACTGCAAGTATTAATAAACAGATCGATGTATAGATTGCGTATTGGAAATAACTGCCAATTAATGCCCAAGAAGTTTGCCACGTTACATCACCATTTAGATATCATCTTGCATGAAATATGAATCTGGCCAGACATATATTTAAATTGACAGCAAAATAGCCTTGTAATTATTAATCTACGCCTATGAGAATAATAAAAAAAAATATCATTTGGCAGAGCTCATAGAACGAAAGCTAAAATTCTAATTTAATCTTCGACATATTTGCTCTGCAAAAATGTTGAAACTTTTCGGAGATTTTCCTTTTTCTTAATTGTTTTCCAACATGAAGAGTAAAGATGATAATGACAACATCACGTAATGGTACACCAGAATAAATATTTCAAAATAGTAATAGAAGTTCAATATGGTTCATAAAGAAGTAATAGAATTTCAGCAAATCAATAAATAATCGAAAGCACTCGCACATTTTGTTGTTGGAACTATGAATTCCTGTGTTATGGGGCAAAATATAATATTAAGTTACATACAATTTTACGTAAAATACATATCTTATATTGAATAATTCCATTGTTTGTTTTCAATCGCACGTTACGGTATTTAATGATAGCTAACTGACATTTTATACCCCTACTAAATTAATGCAGCTTCGTTAAACCGGTTATTAATAAGCAGCTAATTTAATTGCTAAAAAAAAATTTAAATGGCACGAATCTATTCAAATAAGAAAAATTCCAGACTTTAAACATACAGTATATAAGGTTACATGAATAACATTTCGAGGCAAAGCCACGCAGAAAAGCACATATAAGTCATGTCCATGCATGCCACCATAATGTAATTAACCCCGTATTTACAGCTAAATATGTGCAATTTGCACCCCCTACCCCAGGAAACTTCAGTCTTACCTGGTATTCCCCATACTTCTTCCCATACCATTTCATCCATTTCTTAAAGCTACCATCCATTTCCTGAAACGGCCAAAAGTGGAAACTTGCTTTAAATACATACACCCAGCACAAAGATCGATATCAATTTCAGCAAGCGATACGCAAACTTGCCTCTGCGTATTTAGCTGGGACATCAGCTTTCTCGACACCTAAACATGTTCTACACGGAGTGGCAGCAGCCATTTGTAGAACAACCTGTCCAACCCCTGCAAAATTTTAAAGTTGTAATTGGCATATGCACGCCATAAAAAACAGCAGCAGCTAATAAACGGAGAAACATACCACTCCCAAGGTCTATGAAAACGTCATCTTCCGTAATATTCATCTCGCTTATCATTTGAGCAACCAATTCATATGATGTCTCGCCATAGACCTGAAAGTGGATTTCCAATTAATCTTCAAGCCTCAGATTGATTGATTTTCAAATTGGCTCGACGAGTTAAAAGTGCAATATTTACCTCTGGAGAGAAGGGTTCATATTGGTTGAGTTTGTCTGGGTCAGTAACAGAGTGATTATACACTTGTTGCAAAATGTGACGTAACAGACCAGTTGATGGCCTGGTAGCAACGGTCAAGGGGCGAGCAGTGCCCTTCCACTGCGGAAAAAAAATACAGACGAATTATAAATATTTTTAACATACCCGAATCCACAAAAACCACGGCTTACAAAAATTACAAAACTTACCAATTGCTTAATACTGTCAATAGCACGATTGTATCTGTCACACAGGGATTTCATGCTTGCATAACTGACAAAAAGATTGACATATTATAGAAAGGTATCGAAAATAAAATCACCATTAAGGATTGAAACAAAGATGTTATATTAACCTTCTTGTGTCATAATCACTGAGCACGTTATTTTCCATCGCCAATTTTAATTCCGGAAAATCTTCACAAACCCACCTGAGCAAAGACAGAAAAAGATAAAAAAAAATCAAAAAGCTTGCCAAGGAAACTATAAAGACAAAACGATAAAATGCAAACGAAAACTTATTTCCATTTCAAATCGAAAATCGCTTATGCCTTGCATGTGAAAATTGATTTGGTTTTATATAGGCCTATAGATAAAATCAAATCGATTCTCACATGCAACTGTATGCCAATAATTAAACCAATGACATTTTAGACCAGCGGTCGGGGAACCGGGGTAAATTACCCCAAATGGGGTAAAAATGAAATTTTTTTGGGTAATAGGGAAATTTTTCTAATATTTAAATTGCTATTTCATATACGTGTTAGTATGTTTACAAACTTAAATCAAACATGAAGCAACATCATTTTTCCAAAACCTGAAGAATGAAAGTTTTTAATTAATTTTTGTTTGTTCCAATTTAAGAGTTTTCTTTTCGGAATGATGGGGGGGGGGGACAATATCGACTTACGTAAAAAATATTTTGGGGTAATGGTTAAAAAAGTTCCCCGACCGCTGTTTTAGACAAATAAATATAAATCTGAAACTGAATACGACTGAAAATTCAAAAATGTGACACAGAAAACAATTTACCATGCTCAGTAAATGACAACTCCAATTTGGAAAATACTAAATATACTATCAAAATATTTCTTCCCATGTGATATCGGAATTAAAAACTATAATTAAAAGTGCCATTAAATAGCTATAGGAGTAGACAACATTTTTCGGGTAAAAACCTGTAGGCTAAAAGACAGGTGAATTTATTTACTTGAATTGATGCAATTTAAGGCTGGAGACAGTCCTATACCTGCATAAATGATGAAGGGACCAGATGAAGGGACTACAACCTTTCAAAAAATATTTATTTAAAAACTAACTGGAGGTAATACATTTTAAAAAAATAGCCAACTGGATGCACCAAAACGTGATCAATATTGAGATATTTTGTTCATTAATTTATTTTTATAAGCAGAGAAGATCTATATGGAGAAAATGACTTAAAAATGTAACATTACAGATAGGGCATATAGGGCTTGCTCCAGAGGGTAATAAACGAGGAATTCCCCATTTCCATGAATGCAGGGCTGGCTGAGTGTGGGTCATATGACTTGTGATTATTACATGTACCAATACTATTCATATTGACAGCGTTTTGAATTTCAGTGATTTTTAGAAAATAAATCTCTTTTAGTTTTGGCCAACTATTTCAGGTCTATCCCTGGTCTGAGGTTTCCCATTTTAAGAGAGAAATGCACGTGGACCAACGGGGAAAAGGCCCATAGTTTTCTTCATTCCAAATAGCAAACTATCAATGCGAATTGCGAAAAAAGGGCTTCTGTGTTGAACGTATGGTCGGTCTCTGCAATCTGGATGCACACAAATATCGATCCATACCCATTTGACCCACTTTCCCCGCAGCAATTCTGAATCGGGGTCACCCAACACGCATCTGCCATTGCGCTTGATGCTGTAATGGCATTAAAATGGCTAGGCCAGGCCCATAACAGCTTCATGGGTATAGCCTACACACCATCCTCTATCGTAGCATCGTGCATTATGGTTTACCTTATGAATGGAAACATTTTCTTTAAAAAAATATACTGAAAAATCGGAGTTTATTGCAACCCTGCAGTACAGCAGCATTAATATTTAAAAACGCAAAACCGTATAACCTCGAGACACGCGAAAGCAGATTTTAACCAGGTGTTACATATGCAAATTTTGCACGATAGGCCTGGTTAGCAACAACAACAAAAATACACGACGTTTAGGATACGAACAATGGAAATGTCTCCAATGTAGGCCCCAAAGTCGTTTTTGGTTTACCACCTGTTGCCATTTGCAAAGTCCATCATTAACCTGTATGGTCACGACAAGCATCTGCTAGACAAAAATCTGGAGATACAAGAGGCTAGCTATTTATTTCAGCATCTGCAATATAGAGGTGTACTGTCGTTTTCGAGGAAAATAGATGGCACCGATAATCTAAATCCAAGAATAAAGGCAAAATAGCACGTTTGGTAAAACCCGAAGGGTTTTTCAACTGCCATAAAAAAGCATATAAAGCTGTTTGGCATTCTCCAAACCCGGGCACTAAAATGGACTTAAAGAAAGGGCCGGAGCAAAATCGTGCCATAAAAACTAATGTGGGGCAGTAAAGTGTGGAGCTGAGGTTTTGGAACCCTAAAATTAACGGGGGGACTGAACAAGGCAGTAATATGACAGCCACAGGCTCAGAGTCCCATTGATGCAGTAGGTTTACTTGTCCGGAAAAAAATCATGTATAAGCCGACATGTATTTCAATGATTTCAAGGCTATCTATCCATCGACGTTTCAAGGACCCCCTTCCCAAGACAATTTACCACCCTATTAAGTTAACCTATTATATTTGTGCAAAAAGCCCATTCTGTAGTAAACTGAAGTGCACTTGTTTGGTGCAGACATACACAATTTTCCCACAATGAAGAAGATGGAATATTTTCATTAAAAATCTGTGAAAATTATATATGTAAACTTAATTCGTGGCATCTTATAAATCAAATATCATTCCAATGATATAAAGGAAAATGTACAGAAAACCTAGGTAGGCCTTTACGAAAATTCATGAAATGTTGGAAGACAATTCACGAAATAAAGAAATAGCCTACATGTATATGCATACTGTCATAACATTTTGTATTATGCATGTCTTTAAACCCAAACATTTTTTTGTTTATTATACATGTATTAAGAATTTTAAACATTTTATATGAATTGCTTGTGTCTTAGACACTTCTTGACTTTGGCTACAAGACCAGCTATTATTCAACTTGTATCCCATGTTGGCAGAAAAAAGCAAAATACATGTAAATACAAAGCAGGAAGTGCCCAGACCCTGAATATATTCAGTCGGAAAAAAAGCAACGCCTCGTGACCCCAAAAAAAGGGGTGACAATCGTCAATATACCAAATATTCAGGTATGCACGACCATCAAATATCCTGCAATAAAAACTACTCACGCAAACACCTTCATTTGTTTTGGGTTAAGTTAAAATAGCCTATGCCAATATGCCACAAACAGCCTAGCGCGTGTGTATTTACAAACACACAAAGTGGCACTTTTGCATGTTTTTCGGTTTTCCAAATCCCATTCAAATAATTATCCTTCAACAAATCACGTGTTTCGCCTTAAATTTGAAGAGAAAAACGAACAGTTCATTGGCTGATGCTGCCCTTTCCAACATTAAGTCTATATTCAGAATGTTCTGATTAAATATGAACTAGAGCAACCTATCAGATTTACTTATCAGTAGTATTAAAGTGCAACCTTTTATCAAAAGTGTGGTCACACATGGCTACAAATTTGCTGGTGATATCATTTCAACCTTCCTCAAAATCATTAACACAAAAGACTAGTTGTTAATCATCCAATGTAATAATGGTAAAACCTACTTAATTTAAGCCTTTGGGCAGTTCGAGCCTTGTCAAGTTGAAATTGTGGGGAAAGCACGTGATTTATAGATGGCCCAAATGTGGATCATCGAAAGTCTAATGTCCCCAAAGACCCACATAGTAATCAGTGAAGGAAGCAATCAAAGGTTTAGGAACTACACAGATTGAAATGAAGTCATTTTGCTGAAGGCATTCTTCACAAGCAACCTACACGCATCTGATGTTATGCATCATCAAATTATCAGGATACAGAGCCCAGCCCACCGTGATATAATTTGCATCCTTCATCGCGGAAAATCCCATACGCTTATTTAGCATTTGGAGAAAAAAAAAAATTATGAATCATTAATTCCGAAAACTAGGCAATCCGAAATAGGTAGAAATCTGACCAAATGAATCACAACAATTTCTAGTAGTAAAAAACCTTTTTGATAACTTGTTAAATCTCAAATTGACTTTTACAGCAAATTAAAGAATCTGCATGAGCTAAACAAAGATCAAGTGCACGCTACTAATCTTGAAACGCGAGGTCAGAGACCTTATAAAATTGCATCCAGGATGTTTAACTTCTCTGGTTGCAAAGGTCGAAGGTGACCTCGGGCCAGTCGTCGCTTTGAAGGGTTGAATCGAGTAATTCGACCCCTTCCCCAAGTTAAGTTCCTCAGTTTTCACTTTTTGTAAAAAAAAAAACAATCACCGGATCATGTTAATGCACACGTTTATGTCACACATGTGTCTCACTTGGGATTTTAAGTTTTTATAACAACGAGTGTACCAACAAATGTAACTTGGTTGAATACGTCTTCTCCGCCATGTTTACAAAATCATGAAAAAGTAGTTCAAGAACTTTCTTCATTTATATCAAGTTATAATATACACTGAAGTCTAGTTACTGAAAAAAAAAAACTAAACTACCAGATGAGAAATACCGTATTTACTCGCGTGACCCCTCTTTTTCTTCAAATGTTTACCCTTCAAAGCTTGGGATTAATGTTAACCCTGTACAAAAAAAATTCCAATCTAATATTTAGTAATATTACACCCTCGATCTATAATTTAATATTTCCGAATTAAGCACATGTATCCAGTTACAAATTTTCAGCGATGCATACATTTTCTATTATTTATTAGGCCTATATGGAAATTTTCTACATTTTGTTCAATCACTGTATCAAAAATCGTGTGAAATGTAAAACAACCTTTTTTTCTCCAAAAACGTACAATGCAGTCTCGGTAATCCGACACAATATGGAACCAAGCCCTGTCGGAGTACCAAAAAACGTCGGATAATAGCTCATCAAATCGCTAATAGGCCTACATGTACACTTTACAGTACTATTGATAGTCGTGTACTTAACATCGTTTATTGTTTGGCTTAAAAATATTCAATGCTCGTTAATGCACATTAAACACAAAATAAAAAAATGTTGGTACTGTTGTGTTATAAACCATCATCTAACCTAACCTTATTTTACACGTTAGGTGATTTTGAGGGCATATAGAACAACAATGCAGGATGATTTACAGGTAAACTGGCAGAAATTCATGGCGTGATTAAAAGAAAAAAATGTTCACAGTCAGAAAAGTGTCGGAATACCGAGTATATCGTATTATCGCAGGGTAGGATTACCGAAACTGCACTGTATAATTGAAAGTCGGAGAGGTGTACTGAGTACACTCCGTGTAATTTTGTAGATATTGTAGTACCTTAGTTCACATTCAAGAAGCATGAGTCACAGGTTAAAATCCCCTCTTCGATCAAAAAAATGTATAAAAAACACTGGACACGCGTCACATGACTAGTTTAATAAACGAAATGACCTCGTATTTTACAGGTACCTGGGTTACATATATAAAAAAAAAGCGAAAGTAGTATCCAAACACGTCACGGAACCGTCTCACGTACATGGATTTTCCCTCGGATACAGAAACCATAGTATATCCTTAATTAATCCCAGGACAAACATGTATGAGCGTGAATAACAATGTATTGAAACACTGCAGGCTAATACAAAGTATGATTTATGCATCAGGTTGACCCGGATGGGATTTTTAACCCTACATGTATATCCCGAGCTTTCCATATCAGACAATAGGGAGGGTATACTAGGTTCACATCGTGAAGCCAAACCTAAAACCGTCCAACACGAAACAAGTAGCAAGCCTGACTTTTAACTGGCATTATTTTACTAAACATAGGCTCAATATTACATAAGATGAGCACATCGAAGCTTATGACCGAACCCTGGACAAAAGGTCTATGGCCTATAGCCACGCATGGGAGCGGCCATATCCAAAATGGCCGACCAACGACATCCATCGATTATCTATGGAACTAAAAATTTCTCCCCTTTCTAGACATGGTGAACTGGTACTCACCGAATGGTTTCCACAATTTCGATAGCCCCATCGTGTTTGTCCTAAGAAAAGCAAAGGGTTAACGTCAGCAAAACCAGTTGAGGGGTTACGTAAAATGGGCTAAGTTTAGGTAACGCTTACCGAAGAAGACAAGGGCCATTGATAAATTGCTGGTTCAGCTCCTGCAGGGCTGTGAAGCCTCAGTTCGAAAGCCATCATTTTGATTTTTCCGTTTTTTTAAAGCTCAACACTTCGTATCCGCACACTTTTTGGTGACTGCTTGATGCACCAAATCCGTCTCTTTTCGATTCACTAACATATCACATCCATAATCCCAGACAAACCCAACGGCCACAGACTCACTTCCCAGATAAATACGCTAAAATCCCACCGACGCCGCCATGTGTGCCACAAAAAAAAATTCACCTTCCTTTGGCCACGCCCACAGTCGCCTTCTTCCCTAGATGACAATCGCGATTAGTCCGCTTCTATCACGTGACTAGCAGACAGCCACGCCTACTGGGAAGGAAGAGGCGAGGTCAAAAGCTGGTCGTAGGTGAGCTGGTGAGGTCGCATGGCTGTGATTGTGATGATGTGATCATGTGATGACTAGACAGTGCTGAATGCTCAGGAAATAGTAGTTGGAACAGTAGCTCTAGCTGTCAAGGTTTTTACTGTTTGATCACCACGCAGGTGATGGAACTGCGGTAGTATCATTATATTTGATATGCTAAAACCAAGTTTCTAAGTAGTGTAAAAAGTACAAAACGTATAGGCCTATACACGTATGTGCAGCTACCAAGCTACGTACAGCACAGTGCGTACAGTCCGTATACTAGCTAGACCAATCATACGTAATATTATTGTAATATGTGCAACAGTAACAATTTTGTAAGACATTGTACTGTAATCTTTCGGCACTTAGTAAAGGCTCAACAGCAGTTCGTATGCCATGGCCTGGCCCATATCCTGAGAGGGCCGTCTACTAGCTCTGATGGGTGGCTTGATGCTCTACAGTATTTAGGATAAAATAATTCAGTTTAAATGACGACACTCGGACACTGTCGACACAAATGTCTCCTTTATTTGCTCAGCACACGTAGCTAGGCTAATATAGCCCTGTCAGCCCACTATTTCCTGTCTAGAGCCCCGTCAGCCCCTTATTCCCAGACTAGAGCCCTAGCTGTCAGTCCCCCCCCATGCCATTTCCATATTTAGAGCCCCGTCAGGCCCCCTATTCGATCCGGCCAGACTAGTACTGTCCATCCCCCATAATCCTAAACTTGGGATAGCCCTGTATAATGTCAGCTGATTTAATTAGAACAATCCATTCTGAAACAAAAAATGTAGATATCAGAAAAATTTTAATCAAATTAAAAAACAATTGTTATAAACGTATACATGTACAAACCAAGTATGATTAATAACAATGTTGTAACTATAACTAGTAAAACAATTATTTAGAATTATTAACATTTGGCTAACTGTATCACAATGTTGAATTGTATCCAATGGTTAATGTTTGAATACAATTAAAATCACAGTTTTTTTTTTAAAAAAATAGTTCTTAATAGGTATTATACTGGCAATCCAATTATTTAGAATTACTTTGTTAACATTTGGCAAACAGCCTGATAAAATATTTTACTTATAATGGCATATCTTTGAAAACAATAAAAATAATAGTATTATTTATTCTAAAAATGTCTGTGCTATATTCTAACAAATTTTCAAACTAAAATATTATGCTAAAAATTAAAATTGTTCCCAGAGAAATATACGGGACACTTTCCAACTATCAATAAAAAAGAACAGACTGATTTATCGTAAAATATTATAGGGAGGCATAGGTAGATGTTACCAAATTATTCTTGAATCAAAAAAGTTTTTTCTTCAATGGGTTTATGAAGCCACAGACCCATATTTTGAACCAGGAACTGTTTTTCCATTGCTCTGTTGGCTTTACGATAATCAACAGCGGCATCTTTAGCAAGAGCATACGATTTCAGTTTCAACAACTGATCGGCCTTCATAATAATGCACATTTCCTTAAATTTCTTGAACATCATGTACTTGCATAATCTTGATACTTTGGACTCACTGAAACAATTTTCCCAAAAAATAAAACTTAGCACGCATGCAATATACACTTTAGTTATTGAATTACTCGAAATGGTCCCTGATATGCTTACTTATTAATGCACTGTCCGTTACTGCTGTCTACAAGTTCCACTTGTTCATCTCCAATAGTCCAATTTAAGCTGTACGGTTTGGTCTTTTGGGCATCCCTCAATGGATCGCTTGCCCTAACAGTTCCCAACATCGGATGATTTAAATGAAAGTCTGCCGGAAGATATTTATCGATATTCTCCTCCTTAGCTAAACGGCAGCATAATGCTCTCGCAAGGTGATCTTTACAAAATAAATAACCTGAGGAAGAGAAATACATTATAGTTTTTTTAGTATGATACATCTACAAGCATTGTATTCAAGTAGATTTACCTATAGTCACCGAATTAAGGTAAACCGGTTTGATAAAATGGGAAAGAAGAGCCCCTTGGAGACCTAACACATTCCATTTAGCAATTTTATCGCTGCATGACATAGTGCGTAAACGCTGCTCGCCAAGCAACATGCCATCCCAGGTTAATTCTCCAACGTCCTTTGCTATGGGTACCGATCCCTCACCTAGATTGAAATACTTGTATTTAATGTCGAAGGCAATCCGACTTGAATAATTGAGATTATGCTGCAAGTACCATTTTCAATTTTTGTCCTTAGTTGACCGTGGGTATCAGAAGAATACAAGGGTGTGTGTTTATTCGCATTGACGCTTGAAACTCTGCTTAAGCCACTATTTTTTTAAAAATTGGCATAATTAACATTGAGTTTTAATAGTATCTATGAAATATTTGCCTTCAGCTCATCAACCCCACATTTTACAATATTTTTCCAGCTGATTATAGTTAGAAAAAAATCCGAAAAGCTTACTTTTGAGAAAAAATCGCCCCATCACCACAAGGTGCAGTTGAAATGTAGAGATGAAATGTCACATCCTGTCTAATTCGGAACCGATTCGCTTGCGTAAATTGGAAAATGGATGGCGTACCACATTTATTCTGAATACACGTCATCAGCTGTTCGAACAGGTACCTGTGTTAATAAACAATGGATCATGTTCGGCTGCATAAAATTAATTTTATGGACTAGGAAGTATCTTGACCCAGTGACCCTTACACTCGAAAAGATCTTCTAGCAATAACTTCAGCATGGCAATCGTTTAAAACGTCCCCAACTTGACTTAGGTTTCCTCCAGATATTACACGATTCCCTAAAAAGGAATTTATGATTTGATCAATATTGCTTGTATTACAGTTTTTAATTTGAGTTAATTATTAACTAAAGCCTTTGTTTACCTGTTCCTAAACTCACCACTACACCAGCAGAATTATGTCTCCCTTCCTTCATCACAATGGCAGCAATGACTTTACGTCCTGCAGTATACATCTCTGGAAGATGGAGTGTCAAGTTATAGTACTGCCTGTGACCGAGTGTAGCAACTTCATCGAAAATAGTGCCAATTATGCTGGGTCCAATCATTTTCTTTGTAAATAAAATTATTTAACACTTTGTCGTGTATTTCCACACTTGGAAATATAATATCTAATATATACTGTTCTGACAATAGAAACAATTATTTTAATACTCACCACCGCACCGAGGTCAGCAGATGATGAGTTTATAAAGCCATTCGCAGCTAGTATTTTAAGAGCCGATTCAGCAGCCAACGTTTTGGCTTGTTTTTTGCTCTTCCCAGTTGCAGCGGGGAATGACTGCGATCCAATTCTGGCCACAGCTTCAAAGCTGTTAAAAAATTTAAGTGATGAATAGAATATTATTAGAAAAAAACTTGTACACGAAAATAAATAAATATAATTTACTTAGGATCATGAGGTGGTCCAGTAGTGGAAGTGATTATAATTTCACCATTTTCATGTTTAGCTTGTGCATGTTCTAAAAACGCAGATACAGGATTTCTTGTTAAAAAAATGAAATCTTCAGTGCTGATAGCCGGAAATTCATGCTTTTCTATAATTATAAATGGAGACGGTTTCATATAAATATGAGAGAATATAGTCATATTTGTTTAGAATTTTCATTCATATATCCACTTACCGAAGTGACCATGAAGCTCTTGCGCTGCTAGTGACATAGAAGAAATTTCGGCATTGTTATTTATGGCCGAAATCTTGCTTGGAACTTGAAAATTCTTTGCAAATTCTTTATTAATCATCCACATTGGAGGATTTTCGGAGGATCTTCTGATAAACCCTTGACGTTGCAGCTCGTATAAGGATGGATTAATTTCTCGCTTGCGTGTATATCCCAAAGCAAGAGCTAATTTAATTGTTTGAATTGGTTTTATAAAGGAAAACAAGTTTCTGAGAATTTTTTATGTATCTTCATAAACTTTTATTCCCATGACCAAACTAAAAAAATGTTAATGTGCAAAACATAAAACATGCAAAAATTAAAGTGATCTACAACACCACCCTTTTCAATGGGGAAAGTTTTTATTTAGTCTTGTTTGTATTGAAACACAAATTTAAGAAAAAAATTCTCTGATAATTTTGTCTAGGGACTAGGGAGCAGAGAATCTATTTTCTTATGAAAATGTTCAGATATTTTTAAAATTAATAAAGAAAAATTATTTTTAAATTTCGAAAGTAAAGCAGGTTTTTAAAAATACACCCAAGTATTGCAGGAATGCTACAAAAACGCCTATGAAATTTCAAAAAACATCTGAAAATTTTCATGAAAAAATAGATTTTTTGCTTCCTAGATAAATAAACAGATTATTTGGGTTTCAATAGAAGCAGGACTGATTGAAAATCTATTTTTTCATGAAAATGTTCAGATATTTTTAAAATTAATAAAGAAAAATTATTTTTAAATTTCGAAAGTAAATTGCAGGTTTTTAGCAATACACCCAAGTATTGCAGGATTGCTACAAAAACGCCTGTGAAATTTTAAAAAATATCTGAAAATTTTCATGAAAAAATACATTCTCTGCTCCCTAGATAAATAAACAGGGAATTTGGGTTTCAATAGAAGCAGGACTGATTGAAATCTGATTGAAAAGCAATTAAGTTTCTTAGAATTTGTGGGCATCTTCGTAATATTTTAATCCAGTGACGAAACTGCGCAAAATGCAAAAAATTAACATATAGATATAAACAGAGATATATTCTATTGGTTTCTATCATTCTATTGACTTTTTATTTATTTGTAGCCTATTGGTTGGATCATTTGACAATAAATTGAAACAGTTCAAACGACTAGAAAACAATAGAATTTATCTATGATCCTATATTGTCAACAATAGAAAAGTGCCAAATAACAGTACAATTTGTGTCCAGGCTAGACATGCCTGCATGCAGTAGGATAAAAATAAAAATATATATAGTGTACATGTATATTACTAGTTTGATTTTCCAAATGGGCCAAAATTCGCTTATGAAGTTGACTATGTTTGAGTGCCAATTTCTGCGCTGTGGAAAAATCTGACTTAGGCGCCTTTATAAATTGAGCATCCAGTTTCTTTTCCTTTGAATTGGAGTATTCAGGTGCATTGTCCGACGAAAGCTGCAATGTAAAATTTAAAAATGACAATTCTAAATATACCACCATTTTAATTAGGCCTTTATGAAATCCTGTATAAAAAATGTCTTCTTTGCCAACCTGCATAAATTTGAGTTCCATGTCTTGGATTTGTGATGAGTTTGGTTTTGGCACATTGGCGTTTTTGTCAGCAACTAACCATTTCGGTGGAATTTCGTTGACTTTTTCGATGACACGCACGTTTTGTAACTTATACAAAGCAGCATTAACCTTCATCTTGTTTTCTCGAAGGCTTTGCACAATGTCCAAAGTGGCAACTGGTTTACCGCCTGACTTCCTACTTTCTTCAGTAACAAAACGCAGGACATGGCTTTGGAATTCATCCAAATTCGACATTATTCAAGTAGGATACACAATTTTACAGGTACACTTAGTTAGATGTTGTCATATGACGAGATTAGCGACTGATATGGATATATGACAAAGGTCTTTGCAATGCAACGACCTCTGTGCTCTACCTACAAAAACTTAAAAAAAGGCGGGAACATACAGCAGCCATCTTGCAAATGATATACCAATTTAAAAATGACATTTATAGAAAATAATATTTTGGTTATACGTACAGTGTACATATAATCACTGAAATATTTTACAAATGGCATTATAAATGGCATATATAAAATTATTATATTAAAAAGTACAGAACTTTAAAGTGCAATTATTTTAACATTCATAATGAAAAAAAAAACTGCAATTTTTTTTTGCAGTAATTCTAAAGTATTGATTAAATTACTGTACATATTCTGCAGTAAAATTAAGGAATTTTCTTATTGGAAAAATGCCAAATTTCTGCCATTAACATTTTTCTGTAGAAAAAATATGAGATTTTTATACCGAAAAAAATTGCAAAATTACTGCATTCTTTCTTCAATATAAGTGCAGTACTTTTATGTATAAAAACTGGAAAAATTTGCAGTTCAAAAATTCCATATGAAACTATTGAGAAATTCTATTGGCTTTTTTGGTATTAAAACAGTTCAAATCAATAGAACACAATAGAATTTGTTTATGATATTGTCAACAATAGAAACTAATGGGCCAAATTACAATAAAAA
This sequence comes from Xestoiulus laeticollis, assembly GCA_034698905.1. NCBI lineage: Eukaryota > Metazoa > Arthropoda > Diplopoda > Julida > Julidae > Xestoiulus > Xestoiulus laeticollis. The sequence goes on from JAQGCC010000539.1 coordinate 27,411, forward strand.
TGTTGACTATGGTGTACCAAAAATGTACCAAATAATGTCTTCGTTTACAAAACTGCTCTTATTTTACTCCTTAAATCAATCACTGACAGCAATGCTATTATAAACAATACACATGTGAAATTATATTTAAAACCTAATTATGCCATGTTGAAAATTTTAAATTGTTGCATAAAACATAAAAAAACATTGAGGAATTTCGGGAAAATAATGCTACCTTGTGAAGTACATTTTCATTATGTGCAATACCGATGACAAAACGTCACAAATGGTAGACAGATACGGGCACTTTTACTTTAGGGCAAACCGTCTAATGCTCAAAATATGTGATTGTTGGGTCACTAAAAATATGTAATGGATCAGTATACACAAGGAAAACTTGTGCAGATTTAGTAAGATATAGAACAGAAGGATTTAAGAAGTGTATTTATCTCTCAGATTTATTGGCAATAGATCACCAAACACGACAACTGTCAATAGAGGCTAAATTCAAAATGCAAAACTGGCTGAAGTTCAGCTGTAAGTGGTATCCATGCTCTGCCCAATATTCTGCACTTTGTTCTCAAAGTAGAAGAAACAGGCAAGAGTTGTTCTAAATCGACCCTATCGTTCTAAATCGATGAAGATGCTGAGCCGAGGCATTGTATGGATTTGGAATTTGTCCATATAGCAAATATATAGCATATGCTATTAAGGGCACAAATGTTTGCTTGTATTTTACGACACGTTTTTGTTGTACTGACCTACCTTGAGCATAACTGGGACAGGCCAATCGAACAATGAAATGTCGTAATCAACTGGATGGGGTGATCGAAAAAAATGGCCGCTGTGCCATCTATAAATATATACGAGCGTATTAGTTGCGTTTTCAAAAAGTGCACTGATTCTGGTAAACAGGACTATGCAATTCCAATTCTAACTTTATCCCAATAAATATACAATTCAGAAATGAAAATCGAGGATGATTAGCGATGAATGTCTTTATCAGAACGGTGGAATCAGAAATGAATTTTCTAGTTATTAATTTGTCATCGCGCGACAATTTTTAAAAAAAGTCAATGATGAATGCGCGGATATTAATGAAAAATAATTAAGAATGATTCTGGTTACATAAAATCAACGCTTTGAAAGTCATTAAATTTAAAGTGCAAGGACAGCGAATGCTTACCATTTCCATGCTTTAAAATAAAGCACTGTAATCTCTTAAAATTGGAGCACTGCATTCAGAGTTCAGATCAATCACAGGTCACCCATTAAGCGCAACAGATAAATAGTCAACGGCTTCACGAAAGCCCAATCGCAGTTGCCATATTGTGCAGCCAGTTTTAATATTCTTCCATTCAGGGCACTTTGTGGTTCATTACTCAAGTTTTGCAAATAATTTTCTGTACATTTTTTTGTGTCAATATTGATGAAGAAAGTTCAGAGAGCGATTCGGCATTAACATTCTGTTAATTCATCGTTGTTCCAAAGTTATCGTTTCCTGCGGGTATAATTTTACATTTTCCAAAGTGAGTGTCCGATCCATTGCAGTTAGCTGAAAATTGAACGAGACGTTCGGTTAATGAACCATTAGTAACACGGCTTCATGTCATTCCCAAGCACGTAAGCATTTTTTAAAGTGCACTTTCAAAATATTTCAAAAAAGCTGTCGTAAACCGATGCTTACGTCGAGGCGAGGCCAACTTGTCAGCACTTTGTAGTCGACATCCGAATACCCTTTTACGGTCAAAAAATCCAATAAAACGCTCAGTGGAGTGTTGGCTAAGAATTTCCTCGATAGCATTCCTCCCGACGGCAGCCGTACGCGAATCTGACTAATCGGTTGACCGCAATTGTCATTAGGCTCATCCGGTATGTTTCGTTCCAGCGTTTTACGCAATGCCTGCGATGAATAGCAACTCGTTTTTTTAGCAACATTTCAAACCAGTAAAATCAGGAATTGAGAAATCCGAATAAAATGACACCGGAACTAACAGTTTTTTCAGCCTCTTCTTGAAGGCGAGCTTTTTCTTGTTTCTCTCTTTCCATCTCTTCCAATTGGGCAATTTTTTGCTTTTCTTCTTCTTCCAGCCGCTTAGCTTCATCCTAGAAATCGACAAAACATGAAGTGAAATCCGAATTTTTTACATTTTGGCAATGGAGGTGGAAACAAGTAATACCTTGGCCCTATCGGCCATAAGGGAAGCCTCATAAGCTGCATCCTGCTCCCGTTTAACTTGTTCTCTTGCTTCCCGTTCATCCTTGTAAATTTAATAAAACGATATGATATCAAATTATATTCTGGCTCAGCACATAAAAATGAAGTTAAATATTGGTAAAACTAACTACCTCTTCAACAATTTCTAGCTGCTGCTGACCAGAAAATATTTCAACAGCGTGTATAAGGCGAGTCAAAAGCTCATCAAGACTGACATTCCCTTGAAAATATATGCAATTATAATTAGCATTTTTCCCAAATTAAAACGTAGGTTGGGTAGACCATTCAGCTAAATTCTAGTCAAGTGCAACCTCACGGAAATTCTTCAAAATTTTTGAGAGGCAAAGCAGATTTGTAAAACATTATTGGTGAAAAGATAAATGGTCGGAAAGTAAAATTTAGTGAGTTATAAGCGTTTGAAATTGTGATTTTTACCATTGAAAGCCTGCAACAAAAATTGGAACAATTGGAACAGAATCAAAATTGAATGCCTAAAAACCGGTGCTTAAGCTGACTACAGACTACCATCACATCACGTCTCGTGATGGAGCGCATGCACATGCTACGTGAAAAAAAGTAAATGCATTTTTTAGAATTATTTGGAATTGCATAGCATGGTAGATGCATGTGTGGGGCTCACACTTTAATAACGTCATGCTTCTCACATTATTTCTTTTCGACCATTTATTTTTTCATCAATGGTCTTCTACACATTTGCTTTGCCTCTTCAAGAATGTCCATGAGGTTGCAATTAAACTAGAATCCAGCCGACCATTCTAAAGTACCATACCGTGAATAACCGTAAACACTTCGGTTGTCGATCTCACTTTCATAATTACGAGTAAGATGGGCAATTGATCGATATTAAAATTCCGCACCGTAGTCGCTGCTAAACTGCCAAAATGCTGCGTCACCATCGCCAAAAGCCTGGCTCGATTGGAATCGAACGTGAGGTCCCAGGCCCACGTGATAAAATTCGTAGTTAGATATGAAACCACCATCTCGGCAGATAGCAACTGCGTACAAAACACGTTAGACAACACGCTGCTATCGTGATGAAGGTAAATTGCTAATAATTTACGCTAAACGGGACAGAAATAAAACAAAAATAAATATAGGAATATGCTAGAGATGTCAATGCAAAAAATGTAAAGTTATGAAACTAACTTCTTTTGCTGGTTTATGGAAAGCTTCTCTCAAGGCATCGTCTAAATTACCTTGGTAAAACATTGGATTAACGCAATTTTCGCCATACCTAAAAATAAAAAACTAAGGTTTCAACGGCTGCAATGCTTGCATCAATAATTTGCAAATCTAAACTCACCTTGCTGTAAACCTGGAAATGAACTGATTTACACCATCTAGGTCATCAGCAATATTTTCAGGCACTTAAAATTGAAAAAAATAAAATTTTAAGATTACACCAGGTTTAACAGTTTGGATAAAAAAGAGAAAACAATTCTTTTACTTACTTAAGGGCTGAAATTTTTTTGGGGAAACCTCGTGTAAAAATATATCATCTTCAATTCCGAAGGACTCGCTCGCATCTTCGAATTCTTCGCCACTGCTATCACTCGTTAAATCTACGACCATTTGACTCTACATTTAAGAAAAGAACTTGTATTTTGAAGTTTCAATTGACAATATTACATTTATTTATTGTTTACGGTATAGAATTGCAAAGATTGACGTCTGATAATTCATTGTTAATTATCATAAATATAATTAATTGTAAATTATTGTTATGCATGGTAAAATCATATCTATGTGGCTTACTAAACTTTAAAATTTCTATTTACCGATCCTGAAGATCCTTGCTTAGGCTCAGTTGTATCCAATCTTTGTAGAGTTAGACTATGAACTGGGAAATCAATACCAGAAGCAGCCAATGATATCTGAAAAAAATTACAAAATATAGTTAAATACAGAGAAAAATTGAGTACCGAAATTTAGCCATGGTGGTTTGTGTACACTATGACGTCAAAAATAAATAGACGTACATTTTCATCTCGAGCACTTTCGGGCCAACCCTGCCAAACTTGGTGTCGGACAGGAATATCGGTTAATGCAAACACATCTTGCTTTACCTGATATGAAAAAAATTAAATAGCGTCTTATTAAATTTGACCCAAATACAGTACATGTACTCTATTAATATGAACGGGATACATACTTCTATAATTTTCTTTGAACCAGGATAATTTAATGGATAGTCTTTCCCGTTCGCTATATCAGTTACTTTCAGCTGGTATGTCTGTTTAAGTTTTTCACTTTCAAGGTTTCTAAATAACGTTTTAAAAGAAATAATGAGAATTAAATTTATAGTAGAAGCACAACTGGCACGATCATACAATCCAAAGCATATTACTCCGTATCATTGGAAGTTGTTTCCGGTAATATAGTCGAGTCCATTGCTCTTAAAAATAAAATGTTTTCTTTTGGTAGATTCAAAGATGAAAGGAGTGTCTATAAAACGTACGAAATTATAAGAAATAATTAGACGCAATTACATTTTAATAAACAAAACGAAAAATAAAAAAGCTAGTTACATTATCAGTAACTGTAGAACTTTTCCATCCTTGTAAATCCTGTTGGCAGGGTGGAATTCCTAATTCTGCATGTAGCATTATTTTAATTGTGCCTGAAATAAATGTAATATATTTAACACAGTAGTAACAAAAATAAATCGAGATCGGAAGCAATTTCAATCTTCATATCAACGTTTTAAGTATTCACAAAAAACGAAATTAAAAATAATTGCACTAATTCACATTCATCTTAAAAAGTGAATTGAAATTGGAAAAAAATGGATAAAAGTTTTTGAGCCATCAACAAATGGTTTCATCACAGTTATTATAACTATTTTAACCAATTTTTTAAGTAAACCACAAAGCGAAATGAGTTTAGCGAATGCGCACAAAGCCAATTATTATATTACAAATAATAAAGAAACTTGCCTACTGTATTACTGTCGTGTACGATTATCGGTAATACAAGGTCACCATGCTCGACGACAAAATGTAAAATCCGCGTTCGAGGATGGGACGTTGACGGCAACATAACGATGTCATTACTAGCCGATACAGGATGAATTACACCTGTTGAAATGGACGTGAATGTTGGTCGACCTAATGAAGCCATTTCAGGATCTCCCGTAGAAAGTGCTGGCGATGGATAAACCTGCTCCGGGGGCATTGGTTGCATCTCCGAAGGAAGGAATTCATTTACAGCCTCCTGTTTTATGGATAAAATATTTCAACTAAGTGTGTAAAATAACAAAATTACACTTTGTGAGTTCGGGTTAACTTACAATGAGATTCCAGTTAGTTGCTTCTAAACGATTTATACTTTCAGCAACATCGTCGAGACCAGTGCAAGCCTTATAAAATAAATTCTCAATTAATTTATATAATGTATTATCAGAGTACGTGATATCATCTACATTCGCTTTTCAATGACTTCAATTTAGGAAGCATGGATACTCACTTGAAAATCTGCTAGAATTTCCTCTCTACTTTTCTCCATTGTAAATAACGCTTGGGTTATTTTTGATTTTCGCTGGTTTGTTTTAAACTATGCATATATGGTAATAATATTAAGAATGTATAACATTCATCGAGGACTGCCTTGGCATTCAAACTACACGTAGTTTACGTACACGATGAATTTCAAGCCAGATGATTTGCAAATTGTCCAAAATTGATTACGAAATCGACAAATTCCTACCTTTGGATTGTGTTGATCACTATGTTAGCAAATATATGAGCCAACTAATCAAGCTTTAACCATTCATTTTTTTGCTGGAGGAAGTAGACTCAGTTAAGAGAAAAATCATATTAAAAGCAAGAATAAAAATCAAAACTCCATTTCGCCTTTATTTGTTAACTCTACTTCTTTGACTCGATTCTCTACAGTCTTCTGTTCATTGTGCAAAGCAGTGACGTCACGATGTTAGTCTGCTGGAAACATTTATGCTATGGCGCTTCAGCTAATTTCCGGTATTAAAAGTGCACATTTTCCACATTTTCCGCTCGATATTTATAATTAAAGTATATTTTAGAATGCGTTTTCAGCTTTCAGCTGTTTTGTTAAATCTTTATATTCAAACTCCTGTAAGTATATGCTGGAGCTTATATAGCTTTCTTTATTTAAAAAAAAACATTTCTGGAATTTCGAATGCATGCACGAATCAAAATGGCATCCAATTTAGCAGACGAAAAGTGAACATTTTTGATCGTAAACGTATAGTAAACGTTTCCAATAGAATAAAACTATTTTAGTGACAGTGTATTAAAAATGAATTATATTTAAAAAATTATATATAAAATGAATGTACATGTATTTTGAAATGCAATACATGATGCATTAAAAAATGTATTCCTGAACGCATACGTTCTAGAATGTATTTTAAAATGTATTTCAGAATATACTGTATTCCAAAACATGTTCCAATTAAGACCTTTGTCATAACATTATACATGTAGTTTAAACATGTGAATAAACAAATCCAAACATTTGTCAAAATTAAATTTGCTTTAGCAATTTCCTGAAACTGACAGGATGCGTCAAAAGTGTTTAGAAAAAGGTAACAAAATTTTGCAAAGACGTTTCAAAATAGGCTTTGATCGTTCCGATGAACGCCGTCATTCCCCAAGGCGGGAAATGGCGACCAACCAATCGGAATGCTTTATTTCTTTCCTGCATGCCAACATGCTTTTTTCCATGAACGAAGCCTTGTTGTAGTGGTGCATATAACTCCAATTAAGTAACATTCGATTATTCAAAACTATAATCAAGGTGATTATTCAAGTTGTTTTTTCTCTAAATTTTAGTGAACATTACGAAATAAAAAAAATATATACTACTCACCATGATCCCCACATTAACCTTGAACTGGCCCCTTAGTAGATCTGGATCATATTTCAGAAGTGTGAAGAAACACTGACAGGTGACATGGCCTATAGTACTTCCTTGCATTAGTAATACACCTACTAGTATATATGTATGGCCAACATGCCATAATGCTTAAGGGGGCGATCCCCACTATGATCCCCAAATGGTTAAGATGGGGCCGAATTTCGAGCTGTTGTTTTTCCCTTTT